>JAFVLL020038450.1:0-28534 GCA_021397915.2 Tor tambroides | reverse complement strand
GGGGTATATTGACCTAAAACTTCACATATACGCTCTGGGGACATCAGAGACTTATTTTACATCTTGTAAAAAGGGGCATAATAGGTCCCCTTTAAATTGATGAGCAAAGAGAATTGAATAGCTATAATCCTGGCCTGGTTTCTCAATAATGTGACTCAAAAAGGAATAGCCTAATTATTTTAACAGGTACAATGGCAAAAAGTGTTTGTAATGTACAAATTGTGCACATTGGGTTACTGGGTACATTGATGTTTCTTTCTCACTGTCTATAGCTAAATTGTATATAATTTGTGGGCATCGGGGAGCCTCCATCAATATATTGGAGACCCCCTTACCCTCTGGGGGAGGTGGGATGTCTGGCTCAGCCTTATAAAAGACCATCTGAGCAGACATTTCTGCTGCATAAATATAAGAATATTATATTGGAACATAGTTCATTTTGTACATGCAAATTGTTGTTTTCTCCATTTGGAGCTGTTGCAAAATGTAAGAGTCATTTGTATACATTTCAAACTGCATAGCATCTTTTATCAGCAGGGGGAACAGATGATTTGATGAGGATGAAAAATATTACAAAGAAGAAAAAAAAAACAGTGCTGCTCTGATGCCACTGTATTTTTTTGTACAGAGTGGCCAAATCTCATTCATGAGACATGAGGGAGACAAGCAGCTTTTCCACAGAAATCCATTCTGCTCATTGTCATGCATGCACCCCGATTTGCTGATGTGCAAGTTTCAAATTCCCTCCGCTTTGTAACAGTAACTGTCATACGGTAGCCTACAGCTTGATAGGAAAATAAAAATGACAGAAAGCAGCGAAGAGGCAATAGATATCAATACATAATGAGATAACTGAATGTCTCTCTCTATCTTTGAAGATAAGATGGATATTCCAAATATGAAAGCAAAACAGTAAAACAATAATTGGTAACCTGCAGTACGATCTACTGTAATAATGTACTGAAAGTTATAATACCGCTGGAGTTGATCAGTTAAACTGATTAACTGGAGTATTCACTTCATCTGTGAACGTGCTGAGCGTGCAAGACTTCCGGTTCATTAGAGGCTATATAGGTAAATAGAAGTAAAACTATTTGCAATACAAGCTGCTTTATGATTATGAACACAATACATTAAAATAATATGATAATAATTTAATAGTTTGAAATATCAAGTAGCGTAACAGAGTGTTTTTGTACAGCTAAAATAGCTGTAAGTGAATAACACCAGAAGCTTTGCACATTCAAATTAGAAATGGCCGCACCTACGCTTACGTTAAAATAAAGTTTATAAAATAAAGATCGTTTTTTGTCTGCACCATGCAAGCCATGCAATTTTAATAACTAGAATTATTAGTAGTGGTATTTACTACTAATTTCCTTATTGTTTGATTAAATGGAATGTATACGCCCTTTTCCCGAGTAAACAATGAGCCCTTCCATGGTGGATTGTTTTTGTCTCCCAAGGATCGCATGTTAAAACTGGGTAAAAGAGCGACTGAATTTATTAAACGGAAACTTTTTGATTAAGCTGTGCTACCACCACAACAGCGATAAACTTGAGGAAGTCCTGGGCACTTCTTGTTTTGAGCACCAGCAAATCTAAAAAGAATGTCCGTATACGGCGGCGTATGTCTTGCATTCCATGCCAAAAGCTCACATAAGAAAACAAGCACGGGTTGCAGCACTTAAAATAAAGACTCCCCAAAGAAGGTTTATGTGTGTCCTTATTCGGTGGGCAAACCCTGAACTTCACCCCGATAGCAAGCTGTCTGTAGGATATGAGCATTTAGGGAAAAGGTGATGAAGGGAAGCCTCCTTCTGCTGTTATCTCCTGTGCTCTTCTGCTTCCTGTTTCAGTGAGTCCAGCTGCACTTCAGATTCTACAGCTGCAGAGGAAACTATACATCACACACATTTCTATTCATACTATGCTAAATAAAGTGAGCTTGTTGTTCTGATTTTTTGGTATCATGGTTTCATGCATTTGCAATATTTGCAGAAATTAAATTAGTTTTTTTGTCATCATATGCATGTTGCATTTACCTGCCTATTTCCAAATGAAGTTTCAAAACTACAAGGGTTTCACAGCAGATTCATACCTTTAGTCCATCTACTAGTGATGATTTCTCTGCTCTTTTCAAGAAGGCTTGTCAAATTTCCTTTCCAATTTGTCTAATGTTTGTCTAATTTGTCTAATGTGACTGAATTCTGTGGCATCACTAAGAGAAAAACTGAACCCAACCAGCACCACACTTGAACTTAGACGTGTTTGCCATAGAGCTGAACAAAAGTGGAAAAAAGACAAATTACAAGTGTAATTTGAAATATTGTGCGAGTCAATCAAAAATCAGTACATTTTTGACATTATAGCGAAAAACTGCAAAAAAACATTTTTTTTTTTTTTACTATTTTAAATTTGGTTGCGAGTCCCATGAGTGCTGTTTTCAATTGCAGTATGTGACAGCTTTCTAAAGTTTTTTACAGATAAAATTTTTGATTTAAGGATATTGTATCTTTAAACTAGGATCCATCTGTTCTTTCTCTCTGTGTTTCATCCTTTAAGGAATTTCAGGCAGTTTCTTTTAACTCACTCCAAAAAAAAAAAAAAAAGACAAAAAACCCCCCCATCAATTTTAGCCATGTGCTTGGGAATGTGAACAAAATGAAAGTACTCTAACTCGATCTGATGTGTTCTAGGTCATCAAAGCATCAGTTTTTGTCTTTCACAACATCTTTCACAAAATCACAACATCAGTCTGATTCTTCATGATTTCAGAGCAAAAGCAAACTTCTAGTTCTGCAGAATACAGTAAGATATTTTGAAGATTGCTGGGGCACAAACAACACTAAACCCCATTGGCTTTCATTTTATAGATGGAAATAAATAAATAAATAAATAAATAAATAACACAAACAGAAACATTTTCCAAAATATCTCCTCCTGTATTCCACAGAAGAAAGCAAGTTAAAGTTAAAGACCCTCCCCCTTTGATCAGCTATAAAGTGAGCACTGAGAGAGACACATTATCTCATTCACCTCCAGATCAAGATGGATTTACAAATCTCAGTTTTTCTTCTGTTTATTCTTTTCACTGCAGGTACAAAGACAAATAGTTTGTAATTTTATTGAGTACAAATACAGATTACTGGCATCTCTTTTTCACTGTCTCTCTCTGTTTTATTACTAAAGGACACTCTCTCAGCTGTTATGAGTGCTCAGGTCTGGCGGGTTCTTGTGCGAATAAAAAAGTAAAAACATGTCCCAGGGGATTTTCCAAGTGCATGAGTTCAACAGCAGTAACACAAGTTGGTAAGTCCAATATGGATTGAAATTTAATGTGTTTTTTTTTGACTGATTGAGATGCAGGTGTTTTTTACTGGTGCTGCTTCACTGGAAATGTAACTTCTCACAGAACTGTTAATTTCCTCACAGAATTTACAAATGTAATCACAGAAAATTCAATATAAATTTCTGCTATTTATTTATTTTTTCTATTACACTGATTGAAATGAGAAAAAAATTAAATTTTGCCATGTTTATAAATAAATATTTGATCAAAATAATGTGTCGAACTGTCTTTCCTGGTTCATTCATGTTTTAGGTGAGATTAGTGCTAAATTGAAGGCTAAGGATTGTGTTGTTGACTGTGCAAGTGGGTCCATGAACCTTGGCATTATAAAGAGATCTTCAGTGTGCTGTAACACAGACCGGTGTAACTTCCAAGACGCTCCAGGTATTGTGCTTTACTGACTAAATGCAAATAACCATTTTCTTTTAAGTCAACACTTGCTTCCAAAGGACATTCAATCAGGAAATACAATACAGGCTGTGGCTTGTCAATCGTGAACTGATTGAACAGAGCAGCCAACAGAGTGTTGTTTCATTTGATGTTATATTTTTAGAGAAAATAAAATAAATGAATACATGTTTTCTCTGTAGATCCCAGCAGTAACTCCAATGGTAAGAAATGTTACTTTTGTGATGGGAAGAACTGCTCAAACACAGTGAGCTGTTCAGGGAGTGAAGACCACTGCATTACAGCAACAGGTGAGAATCTGCTAAAGGAAAAAGATTAAAGTGGTTATTTTTATCTCTCTGATGTTAAATGGTTAAGTGAGTCATTATTTTTTATATCTTTAAGACATTTAATACATATCATATATACAAGTAATGCTTAAAATAACCTGTGTTTTTTTGCTTTTCATCAGCGGGTTATGGAGAGCAGTCACTGGTTGTAAAAGGCTGTGCCTCTAAATCCATTTGTGATACCACAACATCAGTTGATGATGTTCAGAGGATCCCATGCTGTTCAGGGAACCTGTGTAACGGTGCTGAGAGCGTCACTCAGAGAGCTAACAGTGCTAATAGTGTCACTCAGAGCTTCCTGTTCCTCTGCTGTTCTCTGCTCTCCTTCATCCTGCTGCACTGAATCCAGCAGCTCTGCACATTCTACAATCAGACACACTGTACTGAATATAGAGCTTGTACATTCTCTGTGCTATTTATCCTTTGTGTCCCGATATGCTTTTTTGCTGTGACATTCTGATGTGACATTTTATTAACAACAGAGCCAAAATGATCATATTCAATTCCTGTTTATTTTCAGATGAGAAACATACAAACATTTAAATTGCACATAAGGCAGGTTGGATGAAGACATAAACTGATCTCCCTAGATTATGTCTGTCAAAATACTGAAAGTGATTCACAATAATGAACTTGATGATTTTCAGTCACTTTGACCTATAAACACATTTTTATTCACATTAGTCCTACTGACTTAATGAAAAAGTTTAATTTTTCTAATTAAATATACTATGGAGATTTTATTTAGCAGTATACTCCAACAAGTTAAGGACTCTGAATTATTTTACTAAGGTAAAAATAATGTTCCTTTACAGCAATTTACAGCAACAACTTCTTAATTGAATTGACCACAAAGCGGTTTTGACTGACTAAAATCTCACAAGTGCTAATAATCCAAAGAAATGACAAAATTAAGAAGAGCACAGTCATTCATTAAATGTGTTGAGAAAAGAGACAGGGGGTCATTTTACCCCGTTTGACCATACATGCCATAATTAAGGCAAAGAACAGACAAACAAGCTCAATAACAGGTAAAAAGTAAAGATAACTGATATGTTTAGCAATATACTATACACTTCAGGGTTTATTTTTATAAACTAAGGAGCTACAGAATCTGAATGACTTTCCTGAGGTAAAAATAATGTGAGCCTATTTCCTTGACATCTTTCTACGATTAAGACATTAATTTTTCAAAATCATTATTTGAATTTGCTCATGTTGAGCGCTCAAAGATTTAATTAATATTTCTGTTGCACAAAGTAAATAAAAGAGTGAAATATAGAGAAGAAAAATAATAATATGATTTTTGATTTTTTGCCCAGCACTGTAAAAGTATGTGAGCAGATATTTCTGCTGCAATGATAGGTTATATTAGAACATCGTTCACTCTGTAGCCTACTTGCAACTGTTCAACTTATTTTCCCCCTTTTGAAACTGTTGCATAATTCTGGAACAGTACTTTGAATAATATTTCAAACTGCATTTAGCAGTTTACCAACAGGTGGCCTTTTACACTATAAAAACAAAACAAAACAAAAATTTGCATTTGTTGACATCTGGCATTTGTAGTCTACAGTTCAATGCATTTTTTTGCTTCAGAATTGTGTTGTATAAATATGTTGTCATTGATAATGATCTGCTTCTCAGGCATGCATGAATCTGATCCACAAACAAGAACTTCCACAAATGCATGCATTATAATTGCACACATATATGATGTTTTGTAAGCTTATACAATACAACTCATGAATATGCAAGCTATTTATGCATGTATGCATCTATAATTTAATGTACAAATAAATGCCTTGTCATTTATCTAACCTACACTGCTTTAGAAAACATACATATGGTCTGACGTGACGTAACAGTAGCTCATACAGCACAAGTTTTTTTAGTTTTTTAACAAAAATGTACAAATATGCTTGTTACTTTTTTGTACTTTGTGTACAATTACAATTTAAAAACACCTAAATTAATGTGACTTGGTTTCAATGTTAATGTATGTATTCAAAAATAGACTAACTTTCAAATGTTAATATTAACACAAACATGTTAATATAAAACATTTATTTAAATTTTAATATAATACATTCATTAAAAATATTATATTATTGGTTGCTTGTTATAATGCACAATATGCTACTTTGTAAGGTTTATTACAATCCAATTGTTTCAAAAGTACATATGCCATCTGAAATTTGCATAGCACACTGTTTTCTTTTCTTTTTTTTGTCTGGATTGCACATTGTAGATTGATAACAAGATAATATAAACGCTAAATATTTACATTTGCATTATTTTACATATGCTCTTGTTTTTTTTCTACTTATCTGTTTTTCCTACTCATTGGAATCGACACAACCACAGACACACTCACACCCAAACACATTTACATGTCCATGTTTGCATTGCAAAATGACCTCTTAAGTATGAAATCTTTCTCATCTAAAATGAACAGATAAAACAGTTTGATAGGTTTACTGTGGTAAACCTGACTGACTAACATGCATACCTAAAAACCTTTAGGGGTTAAAAAGGATTTTGTTTCTCTTGCAAAACAACTACACCAAGAAAAGAAAAAAAAACTTTTGGATTTACTTGATAAAAATCCTCATAACAATTTCCACATTTAACATATTTTAAGGAAATTTTACTGCTCTAATATCAAGTACAACATACTATCAAGTAAATTCTATTAAACTTGACATTCATTAAGAAATGAATCCTTCAGGGGATAGTTCGTTGTAAGAATACAGTATATTTTAGGGAAAATATCATAGAAACTCATTTTGACCTTTTTCAATAACATTTCATCCTCACCGCTGAAATGTAGGAAAGACCTAAATCACTACACATTCAACAGCATGTATGACTGTCTTTCTTCTGTGAAACATTAAAAGATTCTTTAAAGAATGTTGGGACCCAAACAACATTGGTTTCATTCTATGGACGAACTCACTCAAGATAGTTGGTTTAAGTAGATGTATACAGTTTTTGTAAATCCTTATTAAACCTCTTTTTATCAAGTAAATTATGTAAACTTAAAGGGATAGTTCACCCCATAATGAAAATTCTGTCATCATTTACTCACCCTCAAGTAGTTCCAAACCTGTATGAATGTCTTCGTTCTGCTGCGCACAAAGGAAGATATTCTGAAGAATGTGGGAAACAGAGAAACCAAAAAAGCACCATTGACTTCCATAGTATTTTTTTTCCTACTATGGAAGTCAATGGTGCCCCAAAACAGCCTGGTTACAAACTTTCTTCAAAATATCTGACAGAACAAAGAAATTCATACAGGTTTGGAACTACTTGATGGTGAGTAAATGACAGAATTTTCATTTTGGGGTGAACTATCCCTTAAAGTTTCTCTGTCCTGTTAAACTTTCATTTTTCACAAGACCCTCTCCTTTAATAAGCTATCAAGTGAGCACTGAGAGAGGCTCATCATTTCATGCACCTGATCAAAGACGGATCTGCAAATCTCAGTTTTTCTTCAGTTCGTGCTTTTCACTGCAGGTACAAGACAAATAGTGTTTGTTACAGAGTACAAATACAGATTATTGATGTCTTTCTTTTATTACTAAAGGCACTCTCTCAGCTGTTCTGAGTGCTCGAGTCTGATGGGTTCTTGTGCAGATCAAAAAGTAAAAACATGTCCCAGTGGATTTTGGTAAATGCAATATATGCAATATAATTTATAGATATTTGCTTTTATTTTTGATGTAGATGCTGCTATAATTTACTGCTGTTGCAACAGTAGAAACGCAACTTGTCAGAACTGCCACTTTATTTTCCTGGAGGATTTCAAACCAAAAATATTCTATGTAGACTTCTGATTTTTAAAGTTTTTTTCTCAGATTGTTATGCTAACGATATCATTTGCATCTAAAAACTGTTTGAAATGAGAAAAATTATAAATATTGACATTTTTAATTTTTTATCAAAATAATGTGCACTGTTGAACTGTTTTTTCCTATATCATTTATGTTTTTAGATGACATCAGTACTAAAGTAAAGCTTAAATATTGTGCTGGTGGCTGCCAAAGCAGATCCATCAACTTAGGCATAACACTTTCAGTGCGCTGTGACGCTGACCTTTGTAACGTCCAAGATGCTCCGGGTATTGTGCTTTACTAACTAAATGACTATCTTTAAAGTCAATGCTTATTTTACTTCCAGGACATTCAGTCAGGATATACAATGCAGGGTGTGGCTTTTCTGGTGTGAACGAGTTATGTTATAACTAAAGAATACTTACTTTCCTCCTGCAGATCCCAGCTCTCTTGCCCCCAGTGGAAATAAATGTTACTATTGTGAGGGACAGAGCTGCTCAACCTCCTCATGACCTTTCTATCAAGCATTGGTTACATTCCTTACTTGAGATATTATATTTGGAACTGTCATCAGCACGGACCACTCATGCTAAACCGGTCATTTTCTCTATGTGGAAGAACTGTATATTTTCAGTTAGGGAGATCTTGGACATTTAAACCATTTCTATTATTTTTGTAGTTATTTTATTTATCTGTATTTTATTTATTTACTTATTTTTTCTTCAAATTCCTGATGTGCGGAGGGTTGGGGGGAGGTTGTGGGGGTAGTTATCTGGTAAATTTTTTGTTTGTTTGTTGTAACCTATATGCTTTGAAAATAAATAAAAATACTGAATTACAAACGGACAGAGCTGCTCAAACATACTGAGCTGTTCAGAGCATTTCATATAGAACACAGTTCCATCTCCATTCCACCTGTGTTTTCTTTCTTTCATCAGGGAGTTTCAAAGGCCAATCAGTGGTTGTGAAAGGCTGTGTCTCTAAATCTGTTTGTAATGTCAATCATACCAGCGCCTTCAAATTGGTCAATATTGTTCATTATCAGTGTTGGAAACAGTTGTGCTGCTTAATATTTTTTTTTTTTTTTTTTTTTTTTTTTGGAACCTGTTATACTTTTGGGGTTCATTGATAAATAAAAAGAACAGCGTTTATTCAAAATAGAGATGTTTTCTAACAATAAAAATCTTTACTATCACTTTTTGTATCAATGTAACAAATCCTTGCTGAATAAATCTAATTTCTTTCAAAAAAAAAAAAAAAAACATAAATACTGACCTCAAGCTTTTGAACAGTATTGTATATTGTTACAAAAGTTATATTTTAAATAAATGCTGTTCTTTTTTAACTTTTTATTCATCAAAGAATCTTGAAAAAGTATCACGTTTCCAACACTGATAATAAATCAGCATTGCATAAATTTTATTTTAAAGTATTTTAAAATTTTGATCAAATAAACGCAGGCTTGATGACCATAAGTAAATTCTTGTAAAAATATAAAATAATATCCAAACTTTTGACCTATAATTTTATTTTATTTTCTTTTTCTTTTTTTTTTACACATTGCCCCTGTTTTGCATTTGAGCCCCTGCCCCTGCTGGATATATGAGCGAAGTGGCGTTATAGTCATTAGGGATTCTGTAAGCAGAAAACCCTCACACAGTCTCTGGAGCTCTGTGCATCTCTCTCACGCTTAGATTCATCTTTGAGCAACTGATATCATGTATTTATCTAAACTGGAACTGAATTTAATTCTGAACTGGATTATCATTGTTTAATTATTTAATTGGCATGATACGTTTTACCTGACAAATAAAATGTTACATTTGATTTATTATGAGCTCTCCTGGAATCATCATGAAAACAAAAATTAAAATAGTTAACCTTTCTAACCCCTGCCAAAAGATATCAAGAGAGATGCTTGATAATATGTGGAGACATTAATGCTCAAAACACATTGTGGGGAAGTACAAAAACAGATTGGAATGGGATGATTACTGAAGAGATTATAATTTGAATTAACATGTAATACATTGTTAAAAGGTTGGTACTCTATAGCTCATTTAACATTGTCTGCCCATGTATATGATGTTCCATAACAATTTTGCATAGCGACTGATGTTTAAGCAAGTGATTCTCTGAGAGAAAAACCATTTGTCCACTGAATGTTTTCAGCCCTGTCAATCAGTCATACCACAGACCAGTTACATTCTCAGAAAAAAAGGTTCAAAAGTTTTACCTTTTCAAAAGGTACACCTTTTTGTGCATATTATCTTAGTACCTCAAAGGTACATATACCTACTTTATGAGAACCCATATTATACATAATAGTACTTTTTGAGACAACTTTTGTTCCTTTATTTTTGAGAGTGTAAAAATCTTGTCACATTGTTTTATCTATTCATTCAAGATAAGAAAGCTTCTTTTGTTAAAGCTTTTGCAATGCAAACACGTTTGGTTTTGCGTGTATGACACCTGTCAGGTTATGAATTGAGATGATGTGAGATAAACTGTAAGATTATACCACATCACAACACTTCCTTAAACATTAGTCAGTCGGTATGCAAAATTTCATGCAAGGAGACAAAAGGTTGATTGATGTATACCAACCTTGAAAAGGATGTATTACATGTTAGGTCAAATTATAATTTAATATAATATTGATATATATTATAATGCATTTTTAAAACATTGCAGATTTATAAAGCTAAATATCACATACAAAATACAACATTTTATTTTTAAAAATTTACAACATCAAAAACATCATACTTAAAGCAAAATACTTATGATAAAATATTTAAGAGCTTATTAAATAAACAGAAAATTGGCTCACTGTTTGTTTTGGTGGTTATTTTCATTAGGCCTGCACTGTACTATTGTTTAAAATAATACAATGAAACCATCAAAACCATATTTCTGCTTGTTTAAAACAAAACTACTCATTTAATTTAATCATTTTAGACCATCTTGTTGATTTAACAATTAGATTTTTTTTTTTTTTTGCTTTGATTGTTAGCCCACTTTTTGTTCTTTAATTGGTTTATTTTGCTATTATTTGCTGCTATATTTTCTGAGTATTACTTGCTTTTAATGCTAGAAAATAAAAAGAAAGAAATAATGAAAGATTTTTGGAATGACATGAGTAAATGACGACACAAATGTCATTTCTGGGTGAATTTAAATGGTTTAAGTAGATCTATACATTCCTTATAATTCCTTATTAAAAATTCCTTTATCATTAACTTCAAAGTAAATATGTACACAGTGAAAAGAAATCCCCCCAAAATTAGGTACAATGTACTGTATTAATACAAAGGAATTTTCCAAATCGATTTTTTTTTTCTGTTTCTAAATCTAGAACTTCTGTTAAACTTTCATTTTCTCATAAAGACCCACCCTTTTGATAAGCTATAAAATGTGCGCTGATAACAGGCACGCCATTTCATTCACCTCCTGATCAAAGATGGATCTACAGATCTTAGTTTTTCTTCTGTTCGTTCTTTTCACTGCAGGTACAAAGACAAATAGTTTGTAATGTTATTGAGTACAAATACAGATTACTGACATCTCCTTTTCATGGTCTCTCTCTGTTTTATTACTAAAGGACGCTCTCTCAGATGTTATGAGTGCTTGGATCTGAAGGGTTCTTGTGCAAATCAAAATGTGACAACATGTACCAGTGGATTTTCCAACTGCATGAGTTTGACAACAGTGGTGGTGACACAAGCTGGTAAGTCCAATATGATGGATTGAAATTCACTGTGATTTTTGACTGATGAAGGTGCTGGTGTTATTTGCTACTGCACTGTAAATGTAACTTCTCACAGAACTGCTACTCATTTTACTGACGGAATTTTCGGATGTAATCTCAGAATATTATATATCCACCTTATTTTTCAAAGATGAAGTCATTTTCTGTGAATGTGCGAGTCTTTCGGTTCATTAGCCGCTGTAGGGAAATAACAAAGAAATAGAACAAAGTGTAGTAAACAGTAAAATTGTTTGCACTACAATGCAGTGTGTTCCTAATTAAAACAATACCTTAAAAATAATATGGTAAGACACATTTTTTTTACAGCTAAAAACAGCTGGAAGCAAATGACACCGGAAGCCAGACCCATATAATTGACAAATGGCCACATCCACTCTTACAGGAAAAATAAGAATAACGTGATATTAAATTAGTTTTCTCTCAGATTTTTATGTTAACAATACAATTTGTATTTTTTTAAAAATGAACTATGAATTTTGATATATTCATAAACACATTTTCCATCCAAGTAATGTGCAGTTGAACTGGTCTTTCCTGAATCATTCATATTTTAGGTGAAATCGGTAGTAAAGTGAAGATTAAAGACTGTGCTGCTGTCTGCACAAATGGATCCATGAACTTTGGCATTGCAAAGACATCTTCATTGTGCTGTAACACGGACCGGTGTAACATCCAAGACGCTCCAGGTATTGTGCTTTATGGACCATCATTTTACTTCCAAAGGATACACTGTAAAAATGATTGCTGTGATTAGTTATCACACCTTAAAATTCAACATTGGAATAAGTAATAATGTGTTGTTTCAATATAAAAATGTAATAACTCAAAAAGTAATCATATAAATTGTGATAAATAATTGCAGAAACATTTTTTACAGTGCATTTAAACAGGAAATGAAATACAGGGTGCAGCTTATTTGTTGCGAACTGATTGAATGGAGCAGCTAACAGAGTATTATTTCATTATATGTTATATTTTGAGAGGAAAATAAAATAAAGGAATACTTGTTTTCTTTCTGTAGATCTCAGCACTAGCGTCCCCAATGGTAAGAAATGTTACTCTTGTGATGATAAGAGCTGCTCAAACATATTGAGCTGTACAGGGAGTGAAGAACGCTGCTTTACAGCAACAGGTGAGAATCTGGAAAAGGAAAAAGTTATTATTATTATTATTATTTATTTATTTTTCTCGATTTTTATCTCTCTGAAGTTTGAAATCACATACAGATCACATATAACAATTCCAGCTTAGAATGACCAGTTTTCTTTCTTCTCATCAGAGAGTTTCGGAGGCCAGTCACTGGTTCTAAAAGGCTGTGTTTCTAAATCTATTTGTGGTGCTGAAACTTCAGTTAGAGATATTCAGGGCGTCTCATGTTGTGAGGGGAATCTGTGTAACGGTGTTAATAGCATCACCCAGAGCTCTACTCAGAGTGCTAGCGGTGCTAATAGCATCACTCAGAGCTTCCTGTTCCTCTGCTGTTCTCTGCTCTCCTTCATCCTGTTGCACTGAATCCAGCAGCTCTTCACATTCTACAATCAGACTGAATATACTGAATATAGAGCTTGTAATTTCTCTGTATCTGTGGTGTTCTAATGTTTGCTGTGACATTCTGATGTGACATTTATGTAATAAAATATTATGTCACCTTTTTCCTTTTCATATTTAATACAAAGTATCATGCTGTAAGGACAGCTGAAATATATACCCAAGAGTAAAAATATTGTAATCTTAAAAAAACAAAAAACAAACAAACAAACAAACAAAAACGGAGTGTCTATTTACACTAGGTGCAAATAGCCCGCATTGTTGGCAAAGGCTATTTACACTAACTCCGCCCACTAACGTGTGATTGGATTAGTCAAGACTGAAAGAATAAGCTTATTCAGTATCAGTTTCTGTGGCGTAGATGGTAAAGCGTGTGCTTTTTGACGCGATCGACCCGAGTTCGAACCACCTTTTGCCGAACTTTTTTCTCCCTTTTCAAATATCATATTGCATCAGAAAGGCATTTATTTTCAATAAAAATTAAGGAAATAATCAAAAATCTGAAAATAAAGTATCGGGTAGGGTTAGCGTAGGTGTAGGGAGGGCTTTATTCTCCCAATAAGGTGGCATCCATTTAATAATTTGAATTAAAACCATAGTTTACACTCAATACGATATTATTGCGTACTGTTTTATAATGTACTACAATACTGAGGTGCAGATAATTGCCACTATTTGCAATAAGTAGTATAAATAGCAGAAAAGCTTGCTATTTGCACTTAGTGTAAATAGTATCTATCGCTAAAAAATATGCTATTTGCACTTAGTGTAAATAGCATCTATTGCAAATAGCCGCTGCCAAAAAAAAAACGTGTAAGTAAATGTGTTCAGAAAAACATGTAAGATAATTATTTTATTTTATTTTATTAATTATTTTATTAATTATTTAATTTTAAAAAAGTTTACACAATATGTGCATTACAGGTATAGGCTACAGATTACAGAGGCAACAAGAGAAAAAGTTAGGCTATATATGTTGAGAGGTAGGCTAATAATACACAAATAATTTTACTATGTTTTCATGTGCACCAATAATGCGATTATTTCCAGTAAGCACAGTAAGAACTTAATCGCAGTAAGATGTTTACATGACACGAGCAAACCTCTTCACTCCAGGTTACATGCAATTTTCATTATTTTGATTTTCCACTAGTAATATGGTTATTTGTACCGTTATTATTCGCATAATCCACGGCACAAATAATGAACCCACACTAGGCACCCAACATTAGGCGTGTTACTGGCCACTGTCCCCTTACATCCAATGGAAACATGATTACAGACGTAGGCTATTGGAAGGTTATTTTGAACATCACAACATCGCAATCTCACAAACTTCTATTACAATTAATGAATCTATATTTGTAGAAAATTCCACTTGTCCACTGGTGCATGCACATTGTGCTGAATGTTTTCAGTTCGGCAGCATCCTGTGACAGTTCCTCTTGATCAAACTAAAATGATGCGTTATTCCTGTAAAGTTCCTGCTACCCCATCCTCCCTACAGTACATTTTTTTAGGAACATCTTAATTAGATCAATTAAACGTACAACAGTTTTGACTAATTAAATCTCACAAACGCTAATAATCCAAAGAAATTACAAAACTAAGAAGATCATAATCATTCATGTTACGATTCTGGTCTGTGGCTTTTTGTCCGATTGTCACCAGAGGTCGCCCATCCATCAAATTGACTCTCACACTACACAGACTATTACACTTACACTGGACTTCAGTTCCCACTATCCATTTCACTCTGATTACGCACACGGCTGCAGCCAATCACACTCTCTACATAAGCCATGGACTTCCTCTCTCTCACTGCCGAGTATTGTTTAGCATTTATCACTCTTCTAGAGATAACTACTTTACGGAGCCAGTTCCCAGTCTAGTTCATAGTTTAGTCTAGTCTTGCCTGTTTTCCTGTCTGAAGATCCTTGCCTTTGTATATTCGGATTGCCCTATCTTCTTGCCGTTTGGACTCTTTTCGCCCCTGTCTGGACTATTGTTTGTGTTTAAGGATTACCCCTTTTGTCAAGCTCTCTGGATTCTGTTCGCCGATCGAAGACCCACGCATGTCCTAGGATTACTCTTTGTCTTGCCTGTGTTGTACCTGTTTGCCATTGTCTGAACCACGCCTGCTTTATGACCACATCTCTGAATAAAAGCCTTGCAAATGGATCCACACGTCTCACGTCTCGTTCGCCCCATAACAATTCATTAAATATGTTGAGAAAAGATTTTGTACCATTCTATGGTTAAGAGAAAAGGGGTCATATTAGCCTACCGCATTTGGCCATGCCATAATTATGGCAAAGAAAACACAATCAAGCTCAAGAACAGGTAAAAAGTAGAGATAAATGTTTATCTTGAGCAATATAGGCCTACTACACTCCAGAGTTTACTTTACTAACGAACGAGCTACGGACTCTGAATGGATTTCCTGAAGTAAAAATAAGACAAAACAAGTAATAAAAACAAAGTTTTTGTTTACATAATATATGAGTGTGTACTGTGTATATTTATTATGTATATATGAATACAAACACATGCATGTATATATTTAAGAAAAATATGTTATGTTTATATATTAAATATATTTATATATGATATAAAATATAATAATATAAATATATAAATGTATATGCATGTAAATATTTTCAAAATATATACTGTATGTATGTGTGTGTATTTATATATATATATAATAAATAAACACTGAACACACACATATATTATGTAAACATATTATTTTGGATGCGATTAATCGTGATTAATTGTTTGACAGCACTAATACAAATATCAGTGTACTAGTAGTATAATTGTAATTGTACTATTTCAACACTCCTTGGGACTAAATTGGCCCACTTTCTAGTATATAAAAGTATACTTTTAAGTATAACAGTAGTAAACTTTGAGTACACAACTAGTTTACATCAATGTTTTTAGCTTGTACTGCAACTATACTAAAAGTGAACTTATAGGTATACTGATAGTTTACTAATTAAATACTTGTAGTAGCATTTTTAGTACACTTTGAAGTATAGTCTCAGTAAACTACTAGTTTAGTAGTTTTATACTGCAAGTATACTCGTATGTTTTCTTTAAGTGAACTTTACATCATATTTTAAGTATACTACTGTCCCTGTTTAGGTATTAATTTGTATATATTTTGTTATATGAATATCTGAACATACAAAGCATCTAAAGAAAGAACAGGGTATCTGCTTGTAAACAAAAACATTTTATTCTAGCTTCATGCATTCTTTTTTTAAACACTTGAATGTGGGTGAGTTTCATAAGAAATAAAGAAATAAACAACATTTTGAACGAAAAGCTGAAAAAAAGACTATGAATTGGATTCGGAATGATAATCAAAACGTAGATGGAGTCGATCAACACCCCAAAGCTTGACAGTCATTATTACCTCTTCATTGGTGACATTTTATTCCATAATGTTACACAGTTTTGATGCTGTTTTACAGGTGCATCTCAATAAATTAGAATGTCGTGGAAAGGTTCATTTATTTCAGTAATTCAACTCAAATTGTGAAACTCGTGTATTAAATAAATTCAGTGCACACAGACTGAAGTAGTTTAAGTCTTTTGTTCCTTTTAATGTGATGATTGTAGCTCACATTTAACAAAAACCCACCAATTCACTATCTCAAAAATGAATATCAAGGCATCAATAAAAAAAACATTTTTAGTGAATTGTTGGTCTTCTGGAAAGTATGTCTATTTACTATATATGCACTCAATACTTGGTAGGGGCTCCTTTTGCTTTAATTACTGCCTCAATTCGGCGTGGCATGGAGGTGACTGGTTTGTGGCACTGCTGAGGTGGTATGGAAGCCCAGGTTGCTTTGATAGCGGCCTTCAGGTCATCTGCATTGTTGGGTCTGGTGTCTCTCATCTTCCTCTTGACAATACCCCATAGATAACACCATGGTCACTGAACCAGCTTTTGGTACCTTTGGCAGTGTGGGCAGGTGCCAAGTCCTGCTGGAAAATGAAATCAGCATCTCCATAAAGCTTGTCAGCAGAAGGAAGCATGAAGTGCTCTAAAATTTCCTGGTAGATGGCTGCGTTGACTGTGGACTTCAGAAAACACAGTGGACCAACACCAGCAGATGACATGGCAGCCCAAATCATCACTGACTGTGGAAACTTCACACTGGACTTCAAGTAACATAGATTCTATGCTTCTCCACTCTTTCTCCAGACTCTGGGACCTTGATTTCCAAATGAAATGCAAGATTTACTTTCATCTGAAATGAGGACTTTGGACCACTGAGCAACAGTCCATTTCTTCTTCTCCGTAGCCCAGGTAAGACGCTTCTGACGTTGCCTCTGGTTCAGAAGTGTCTTGGTAGCCCTTTTCCTGAAGATGTCTGAGTGTGGTGACTCTTAATGCACTGACTCCAGCTTCAGTCCACTCCTTGTGAAGCCCTCCCAAGTGTTTGAATCAGCCGTGGCCTAATGGATAGAGAGTTGGACTTGTAACCCAAAGGTTGTGGGTTTGAGTTGAAGATCTGGCAGGGATTGTAGGTGGGGGGAGTGAATAACCAGCACTCTCTCCACCCTCAATACCATGACTGAGGTGAGACCCTTGAGCAAGGCACTGAAACTCTAAACTGCTCCTGGGCGCACGCACCATGCTCCACTGTCTGCGTGTGTTCACTACTGTGTGCATGCACTTGGAAGGGTTAAATGCAGAGGACAAATTCCAGGTATGGGTCACCATACTTGGCCACACACCACTTCCCTTCTCTTCCCTTTACTTGACAGTATTCTCAAGCTTGCGGTCATCCCTGTTGCTTGTGCACCTTTTCCTACCCAAATTCTTCCTTCCAGTCAACTTTGCATTTAATATGCTTTGATACAGCACTCTGTAAACAGCCACACCTTTCAGTAATGACCCTCTGTGACTTACCCTCTTTGTGGAGGGTGTCAATGTTCATCTTCTGGATCATTGCCAAGTCAGCAGTCTTCTCCATTATTGTGGTTTCAAAGAACAAGATATACCCAGAATTTATACTGTAGGGATGGTCATTTATTGAAACTCAAATGTAAATATTCTAATATTTTGAGATACCGATTTTTGACTTTCATGAGCTGTAAGCTCTAATCATCAAAATTAAAACAAACAAAAAAAAAACGTTTGAAATGTTTTACTTTACATATAATGAATCTAAAATATATGAAAGTTTCACTTTTTGAAATAAGTTACAAGAAGAAAATGAACTTTTTCACGACATTCTAATTTATTGAGATGCCCCTGTAGATATATAGTCACATGTTCAGTATGTTTTGAGTTTGTTTTCTGTCTCCACGTGATATTTTGCATACATTTTCACATATAAATGTGACATTATACTGCATATGTTAAATTATATGTGTAGCCAATATTATATATTTACAAATATATAATTTAATATATTTTCATATATGGAATTATATATTTACAAATATATAATTCCATATATGAAAATACATTAAAATAAATATGTACCTTGAATTGTGGTCATATATTGCAAATACATATTCCCATATAAATGTGACTATATGAGCACCATATATGTTGACATACAGTATATTTCTCAATATATGTAAAGCGGCAATTCCTGATGTATTATTCAGTATATTGTAACATATTACCACAATGTATTATTCTATGTAATTACCAATATACTGAAAATTCTATAATATATTGACAGTTCATATATAATAAAATATATTTTCTTTCCATAAGGGTAAAGATTGTGCTGCTGTCTGTGCAAGTGGGTCCATGAACTTGGGCATTATAAAGATGTCTTCAGTGTGCTGCAACACGGACCAATGTAACGTCTAAGATGCTCCAGGTATCGTACTTTACTGACCACATGCAAATGACTTAGGTTAACGCTCATTTCACACTGTAAAAAATTATTGCTGCGATTATTTATCAGAACTTAAAATTCAACATTAGAATAAGTAATAATGTGTTGTTTCAACTTAAAAAAAAAACTTTAAAAGTAATCATTTAATTAGTGATAACTAATTGCAGCAAGAGTTTTACAGTGCATTCAAACAGAAAATTAAATGCAGGCTGCGGCTTGTCAGTTGTGATTTGATTGAATGGAGCATCTAATGGAGCATTGTTTTTTTTTTTAGATGTTATATTTTGCACAGAAGATAAAATAGAATGCTTGTTTTTCCTCCTGTAGATCTCAGCACTAGCGACCCCAATGGAAAGAAATGTTACTACTGTGATGGGAAGAGCTGCTCAAACATATTGAGCTGTTCAGGGAGTGATGACCGCTGCTTTAAAGCAACAAGTGAGAATCTGGAAAAGGAAGAAGTCATTATTTTTATATCTTTGATGTTTGAGCATTTGACACAGATCACGTTTACCAGTTTCCAGCTTAGACAGACCTGTCTTCTTTTCTTTTCATCAGGGAGTTTTTTTTTAGGCCAGTCACTGGGTTGCATCTCTAAATCTATCTGTGAAGCAACGACATCAGTTGGTGATGTTTAGGGAATCTCATGTTGTTCAGGGAACCTGTGTAACGGTGCTCAGACCATCACTCAGAGCTTGCGGTTCTCTGCTCTCCTTCATCCTGCTGCACTGAATCCAGCAGCTCTGCAAATTCTACACTGAGACACACTCTACTGAATACATAGTAGGCTATGTATTTTTTCTGTACTATGTATCTTAAGTGTCCTAATGTTTTATTCTGATGTGATTGACTAAAAATATTAAATACTTTTTTTCCTGGTGTCATATTTAATAAAAATATTACTCAAATACGTACAAAGTGTACGTGAAACACAATGTGATTAAGGACAAGTGCTAGGTACTGATAACAGTTTGATTCATATCTTACATTTATAAATATTTTAGGTAAATGCCATTTCCACTTGGACCCGTTGCAAAATGCAACAGTCATTTGAGTAAAGTTTCAAATTGCATTTAGCGCCTTTTATCAGCAGATGGCAGAAGATGATCTTTTGTCTAATAGTAAAACAATATCTTTGCATTTGTTGACATCAACAAACTACGTGCAGTTTTTAGAAGTTTGATGCATCAATGTTTTGTCCTTGTATTAATAATTATCAATTGATAATAATAATAATTGTGTAAAATGAAGAGGATGAAAAATATGAACACAAATAAAAATGCTGTGAATAATTTAAAATGATGTGCTTAAGTGAATTTAAATAATTTTTTTTAAAACGGCTACTTTTTCA
The DNA here is from genome assembly GCA_021397915.2 of Tor tambroides. Lineage (NCBI taxonomy): Eukaryota > Metazoa > Chordata > Actinopteri > Cypriniformes > Cyprinidae > Tor > Tor tambroides. Next base: position 8,056 of record JAFVLL020038450.1, on the reverse strand, counting down.
AGTTGGTGGTATATTTTCAAAACTAATCACACAATAGATCAGCAAAAATGCATTTTTTGAAAACATTTCAGCATATTTTCAGTTATCAATTTACAATACACAAAATCCCAAAGTATAATTTTCACTACATGATGTTTCATCAGTAGGAACATAGATTCTCTGTAGAATGGGTTTGCAGTGGATAACCAAGCAGTGACATCTTCTTGCAGTATAATTGATTTATTTCAAATCATAACCACAGTATTCAAAGTTTGTGTGTGCATGTGTGCAAGAGAGGAAGAGACAAATCTTGCAATATGTAACAGAACAGCATGCATTAGAAGAAACAGGAAACAATCACTGACTGTGTAACCATCAGAATGTTCAGAGATGCATTTGAAGGAAACACGGGAAATTATTCTGTTACCTTACGAAAAAGCCCCAAGTTGCTAATGTGCAAGTTTCAAAATTCCTCCTGTTTTGTAAGAGTAACTGACATACAGCACAGGGCTGTGATAGGCTAGAACTTACCAAAGGTTTCCCAATAAATCCACCCATATCTGAACAGACATAAAAGGAACGAGAACATAGTTACAGTTTTTCTCATTTGCTAAGACACGCTCAGTGAAACTGGGATCCACTTGATCTTCATCATCACATTCTTAGCACAGCAGAAGTCTTCTCTTTCAAATGCCTTAACACTTTTTCATTTGTTTCACACATTTTTCACACCCTTTGTCAAAACAGTCACCACAGATCTCATTGAAAGATCCCAAACTCCATTGGATTCACTGTGTTGAACAAAAGGAAAACATCTATTCACAGCTGATAGAAAGTACTTGCATAATTATGAATCTCCAATGCACCTGTGTGAAACTTGTTTGCACAACTCTTCAATCAGCGATCAGCGATCAGCGATCATTCCACCTCTGATTCCACCTCTGTCCTGCTATTTGCAAGTATGGATCAAAGAGGCCAAAGGCATGGAAGGAGAGTAAAAGACCATGGCAGAACGCCAGAGAAAAAGAAGTTTGCATACATGGTGGAAGAACTGCATTACTGTTAAAGGAGAAAATACAGCCCAAGTTTCAAATGAAATTCAGGCAACAATTAGTGACCATGTCAATCACAGTTTGTCCTTAGAGAGGCTGGAGAAAGGGTCCAACCTATTCTGAGTCAGAGCACTGTGGCATCTATTGCCAGGCATTCTTCAAAATGACAGCAGTGTTACTGTATACCACTGTCTATTTCAGCTTTACTGTATTGCCTGTTGGCAGAATAAACTGTGTCTACAGTAATGCAGATGTTTCATCATTCCCATTTTTGTGTTTGTCATAATGTCAAATTTTGATATGCTTTATTTATTGTTATTGTAATGCATTGTTATAGCATACAGTTACATGTAACTGGAATAATTGCTCTACGAATTTGCTTTTTTTAGAGAATAATGTATTTGAAACTGAAGGGGCACATCACAAATTGATTTATGTGGATGAAGCCAGCTTCATAAAGTGTAAAGTGTAAAGTGAGGAGATGCGGGAGGAACATTTATTGGGCAGAGGGTCACTGTTGCAGTCGCAGGTCAGAGGGGTGCCAATATTACCATGTGTTCTGCCATCTCCATTGATGGTGTCCTTTACCACATACAAACTATCAGTTCAATACAGAATGCCTCATCACATTTCTTGATGCACTAAATGAAAGACTGGTTTCACTTAAAAAAAAAAGAGGGCTGTTGATGGATTTGCCATGCAAGGAGGTGTTTCCATTGGTGCACTGCAACACTGCAAGGGAAAACATCCAGCGTCAAGTTTTGTATTTCAACTCTTTATTGTGTTTTGTGTGTTTTTTAAAAAGATATTACCATCCATAAGTTTCCTTTGTTTTTGTTTAACTATATTCAACACTTCTGAGTTTGAACAGTGTAATTTCATATTGATAGCTGAGTTTTGTATTTTGTTGTCCATTGTGTAATGATTGATTGAAAGAATAAATTAATTTGACCATAAGTTGTGGTGTTTGATGGAAGTATTTGCTTATGTTGCACGTGTTTAATGTTTTGTTAATCTTGGAGCATTTTGCAAACAAAATGAGTCAATTTGGCCATTGAGCTTCAGTTTCAGCCTGTGTGTTAACTGTTTTGAAAATGTGATGTCTGAGTGGACAAATGTGTTTAAGCAACTGAGAAAAACTGTATTTAATTCTGTTCCTGAGACATGATGGATCTGCAAATCTCTGTTGCTCTTCTGTTTGTTTTCCTCACTGGAGGTACGAAAAACAGCAAGTATTTAATTATATATTATTTGGTACACAAAGGGAGGTCACTAAATGTCTATCTCTATCTTTAAGGATACTCCCTGAAGTGTTACACGTGCTCACCTGATCCGGAGGGTTCCTGTGACGCAAAAGAGGAGATATGTGGAGGTGGATTTTCCAAGTGTCAAAGCCAAACAATAGAACAAACCATTGGTAAGTCCAGTATGATGTGGAAATTTTAATTAATTTGATTAATTAATGAATAAAGTATCCACTTCATTTTATAATGCAAAATAAAGTTTCTGTTAATGTCTCAAATTTCCAATTCATCATCCACTATAGGTAAATAACTAATAACAAAGTGTGCTACAAACCAGTTGAGAAATGCCAGTTAGCAATATCAAGCAGACTGTATTTGTCCAGCTAAAATAAAAGGAAGATGATTTACATTCAAGTTACAAATGGACACAACTACTCTGGATGCTTTTGATCTTTTCACAGAACTGCTGTTGAAATTGTTTAATTATCCTATTACATAAAGGTTTGTGTCTTTTTTGCAGGTTCCACTGGTGTCCATCAAAACTAAACAGTGTGCACTTAGATGTGAACCTGGGAACCAACGGCTCCCGACTGGAGGGACAGTAACTACCCACTGCTGTGACACTGACCTCTGCAATGCAGCAGGTATCGTTCTTTATGTGATCATATGCTATTGATGTTTCTCACAGTGACTTAAAATGAGGAAATACTACAAACACAAGTGACTGTCCAAAGGAATAAACAAATTTCAAGTGTAGTCCTGAGTAGTGCAAAGCTTGAGCGGCAGGAAAAGGAGAATCTTATGAATTTGTCGAGTGTTTCAGAGACTTTTTCATTGTGATGAAATTAATCAACAATGAATAAGCACTTTTTAATTACTATTATTACTAGCTGTAGCATTAATTAACAGTAGTTTCCTTATTGTCTTGATTAGATGGGATGTGCAAAGGAAGCTTCCTCCTGCTGTTGTCTCCTCTGTTCTTCTACTTCCTGTTTCAGTGAGTCCAGCTGCACTTCAGATTCAACAACTGCAGCAAAAACTGAATGTCACACGTTTCCAGTCATACTTTACTGAATACAGCTTGTTTTGTTGTTCTGCTGTACTTTATGATTTGAGGAATGAAAAATCTGTATTTTATTAAATGTATTAAACAAAATACTGAATCTGCTGATCTTGTGTCATGTTTTCAATTGTTTAACCACCACAGTGTCTTGTCTCCATTGGCAACACGATGATTTTTGTAAAATTGCATGTGAAATCACAGGTAGAGGAGGCGACCGCAAATGACGTCATTGCGGAAGCGCAGGTGATACTGCGTTACAATTTGCATATTATCGATCCTAAATTATGTACTTACGATTAAGTAATATATCCCAAAGCTTGCCTACTATTCTGCTACATACTCAAAAGTATGTATTTTTCTTCACACACAAAAAGTATTGGCTACGTTTATGACATAGTCCAGGCAAATTGGCACGTAGCATGAGAGTGCGAGTACGAGTCTGCTGCCAGAACCGTCTCCGATTTCTAAGAAACAATGATATTCAAAATCGACACCAAACAAACACACCCCTCCCTTCATTGCTCCGCATCTAAATCTAAGATACACGCTATGCAACAACCTGTACTGTTTCTATAGCTGATATTAGAACATCATGGTTCTGTGAAGCGAAACCATTGTTACTTGTGTATCGAGCAGAAACAAAGCAAACTCGGCATCCGTTTTCAGTCCTTCCCTCTCTCTATAACAAACTAATAAACCATTTAAATCTCGCAATGCCGAAGTATGCTACTGTAAATGAGCGAGACTTCTGATTCATTAGCCACTATATGAAATCAGCTAGAAGAAATAGTCAAATAGTCAAACTGTGCAACAAACCAGTGTATTTATGATTCTGATGAATGTTGGGGAAAGTTACTTTTAAAAGTCATGCATTACATTATAGAGTTACTCCCTAAAAAAGTAACTAATTATGTTACTTAGTTGCTTAGTAATGCATTACGTTACTTCTGCATTACTTTTTCTTTACTTAAATATTAAATCTTTAAATCGGGGCTTTTAGCCCATTATGCTGCCACTCTGAATTGCATGCAGAATAGGACACAGAAGAAGAACGGTCAATGCTCTTCAAGAATTAAAAAAAAAAAAGAAGTCATTATTACGGTTAAATTGGATAACTGAAGGTCAGCAGCAAAGACACTTGGGATTGAATACATAAAGAAAATTTGTATTATTTAACATTTCATTATTGCAGGTTTGTATCATATTCTGAGTTTGCATTTCATTGTTGTTTTTTTCATTTGTAGAAATGATGAATCTGTTGTTGTGCAACTGAGATGAGTAAATGCATGATCACATTTAGTCTAGAACTACAGTAACCATCATATTTACACAGCGCACAATGTCTCTGATCAAATTATAATTTTATCTAACATGTAATACATTTTTAAAATGTTGCAGATTTATGTAGCTGATTATCACATACATTTACACCACTAAGAACATCATACTAAATACTTAATAAAATATTTAAAAGCTTATGATTATATAAACAGAAATTTTGTGTTCGTTTTAGGTGGTTATTTTCATTAGGCCAGTACTGCAATATTGCTTAAAATAATACACTGATATATCAAAACAATACTTTTTGCTTGTATAAAACTAATTTAATTTCATCAACCTATGCCTTTAGACCATCCTGTTGATTTAATTTTTTTTAACCCCTTTTCTTATATGCTTTGCCTTTGTTAGCCCACTTTTTTGTTCTTTAATTATTTTGCGATTATCTGTGATTTGCTACAAAACTTTCATTGTACTCCTTGCTTTTTATATTAAAAACATTCCTTTATAATTTTTTAACCTTTATAAAAAAAAATCCATAAAAATGGGCTATATTGTGCTGTATTGATACGAAGAAAGTTTCTGTATCAACCTTTCCTGTATTGGTTTTTTGCACTTCATTGCGTTGTGCTTTAGGGTTTACAAAAATGCCTATAAAATGAATAGAAATGTCCTGGAAGAAAATCAACAGTACATTTTCCATGTATTTTTTATGTTTTTATTTATTTTTTACAGTGTAAGCAGTGTTTCTGATTCCAGAAATGTCCAGAAACTTCTGTTAAACTGTTATTGTCTCATAAAGACCCTCCCATTTGATAAGCTATAAAATGGGCTCTGAAACAGACACATTATTTCATTCACCTCCTGATCAAAGATGGATCTGCAAATCTCAGTTTTTCTTCTGTTCATTCTTTTCACTGCAGGTAAAGACAAATAGTGTTTGCACTATTTGTGACAAATAGTGTTTGCACAAATAGTGTTTCGGGTACAAATAGAGATAATGGATGTCTCTCTCTCGCTGTCTCTGTTTTATTACTAAGGGCACTCTCTCAAATGTTATGAGTGTTTGGGTCTGATGGGTTCCTGTGCAAATCAAAATGTGACAACATGCCCCAGTGGATCTTCCAAGTGCATGAGTATAACAACAGTGACAGAAATTGGTAAGTCCAATATGATTTATTGAAATGTGCTGTTATGTCTGACTGATGGAGATGCTGCTATTTAACAATGGAATGCTGAAACAATGGAAATGTAATTTCTCTAGAAGTGCTCATTTCTGCTATAGGTAAGTAAAGGTAAATAACTAGAGTAACAAGTGTATAATAACTGCAGTAAACAATACAACTATTTGTACTACAAACCAGTTTGTTTATGATTGCGACAATACATTAAAATATGCTAAGAAATATCAGTTTGAAATATCAAGCAGCTTAACTGTTTTTGCACAGTGAAAATAACAGGAAGAGTTCACATTTAAATGGCTATGACATTAATCAGATTTTTTCAAGTAACTGCACGTTGAAAATGTTTCATTATCCTATTATACAGAGATTTATGTATTTTTTGAAGGTCCCATTAAGCTGACCAGTACAACTAAAATGTGTACACCTACATGTGAACCTGGGACCCAACAGCTCCCGACTGGGTCAATAACTACCCACTGCTGTGACACTGACCTCTGCAACGCAGCAGGTATTGTGCTTATACGATCATGTCATTTTGATTTTTCCCACAGCGACTTAAAATGAGGAAATAATACAAACAATAGGCCTAATACGACAAACACAAGTGATTGTATAAAGAAACGTAATATCAAATTTCAAAAGCGCCCTGAATAGCGTGCTTGAGCGGCTTTAGGAAAATCTTTCAACTAGTCAAGTGCTTTCAGAGACTTTTTATTGTGATGAAATTTCTCAACAATGAATAAGCTATATTACTATAGTTGTATCATTGATTAACAGTGATTTTCTTATTGTCTTGATCAGATGGCGTGTATAAGGGAAGCTTCCTCCTGCTGTTGTCTCCTCTGCTCTTCTACTTCCTGTTTCAGTGAGTCCAGCTGCACTTCAGATTCAACAACTGCAGCAAAAACTGAATGTCACACATATTTCTATTCATACTTTACTGAATGAAGTGTGCATGTTGCTCTGGTGTTCTTTGGTATCATGATTTGGGGAACAGAAAATCTGTATTTTCCTAAACATATTAAACAAAATCAACACTGTAACAGACAAATAATTATTAAAAATTTTAAAAAATGAATATATAATAATGTGTTTGCAATATCTGCAGTAATTTTGTAGCATGCTCAGTCACGATTATATATTTCCTTTATATTTCCCCTTCCTTCTTATATATATTCAAACATGTATTTGCCTATAAAAATAAAATGAAAAATTATAATAGAATGCAATAATGAACAGAGTGCTGAACTTCTGTAATAAACGATTACATATATTAAACATCTTTCTCTGTCATTTTCCTTAATTTACTTTAATTACTTTTGGTTGTTCGAGGTCTATAGTAAGGTTTAAAGGTGCAGTAAGTGATTTCTGAGAAACCATGATGATATTTGACATCGATCGACACCAAAGTAAACACACACCGTCCCTTTACTGCTCCATCCAGACAAACTCTCTAATCTGTCCTGTTACTATAGCTGATATTTCAACGTCATAGCTTGGTTCTTGGTTTAACGTATCGAGCAGAAACAAAGCAACCTTGGTATCTGTTTTTAGGCCTTCCTGCTCTCGAACAAACTATTGAAGTACAGTGGATATAAAAAGTCTACACACCCCTGTTAAAATGCCAGGTTTCCGTGATGTAAAAAAAATGAGACCAAGATAAATAATTTCAGAACTTTTTCCACCTTTAATGTAAACTATAACCTGTACAACTAAATTAAAAAAACAAACTGAAATATTTTAGGCAAACTGGAGTAAAAATCAAAAACTAAAATAATGTGGTTGAATGAGTGTGCACACCCTCTTATAACTACGGATGCGGGCTGTGTTCAGAATTAAGCAATCACATTCAAACTCATGTTAAATAGGAGTCAGTACATACCTGCCATCCTTTAAAGTGCCTCTGATTAAACCCAAATAAAGTTTAGCTGTTCTAGTTGGCTTTTCCTGACATTTTCTTAGTTGCATCTTACAGCAAAAGCCATGGTCCGCAGAGAGCTTCCAAAGCATCAGAGGGATCTCATTGTTAAAAGGTATCAATCAGGAGAAGGGTACAAAAGAATTTCCAAGGCATTAGATATACCATGGAACACAATGAAGACAGCCATCATCAAGTGGAGAAAATATGGCGCAACGGTGATATTTCCAAGCACTAGATGTCTCTCCAAAATTGATGAAAAGATGAGAAGAAAATTGGTCAGGGAGGCTGCCAAGAGGCCTACAGCAACATTAAAGGAGCTGCAGGAATTTCTGGCA
>JAFVLL020038449.1:0-31357 GCA_021397915.2 Tor tambroides | reverse complement strand
CACCCCCCCCCCCCACTACTTCACTTCCTGTAAGTTCTGATCTGTCCTATCATAATAAAGGCAAAAACGCCAAAAACAAATTAAAAAAAGGAACTAGGCATACAATTAATATGAACGATTAATCGATTATTTCTTCAATTAATCACTCTATTTTGCAAATACTCACTTTAATTTAAAACATATAAATAGGAATGTGACAGTAAAATATATAGACTGGCATAAAACCACCTCTGAACCACATTAAACGCTAGTCTAGACACAGAAAACAATACATTCATTGCCTTCTTTAAAGATTTTAATACAAATCCCTCCATTTCTTTGGATAACTCGTCACAGATCAATCTGTGCCATTTTATGAATGCATTTTTGATCCCAGCCCAGATTTTCAGAGCTGCAAAGTGAAATTTACTGACAAAAGTTGTCCTTGACAGCACATAGAGCCAACCAGCCAATAATGACATATGTCAACAACCATTTTCATTGATTTTATTGATTAGCTTTTACAGTCCTACATTCTATACTGGCCTACTTTGTTTCTTACTATTAACCTTTCACTTTTTGTTTTGGAACAAGTCCCAGCCAGTCTCATTCATCTCAATTAGATCAATCATTTGTAAACAAGAACTTCAGGATTTAATAATAAAAAAAAATAAAAATAAAAATAAAAAAAACGAGATAAGGTGCCATTGCTGGTGCTCTTTGGATGAACCTATCGCCCCTATCCTTTGCTTCTCAGGCCTGCAGCTCCGTATCTGACCTTATTATTTGCGGCGTCTGACTCAGACTAAACAGCTCCTTTATTTAATCTGCCTAAAGCGTGTCCCTGCAATAAACTCTGATCACGAGTGGCAATTGCATCTGTGTAGCTACATCTCGCAGGAAACTGTGGTCACGGTTAGAGTCAGTGTGCTGCCGTGAATCTGCCGTGAATAGACAGCAGGTCTCTATAAATATACAGTACAAAGCCACAGCTGCTACATTATAGGTGTCAATATCGAGTCGACATGGCAACTGCATCCCAGCATAACAACATGAAAGGGTTAGAAAGCACTGTCGTCACATGGTTTTCAGTCGTTCCATGGACAAAAATTTGCATAAAAAATTTACTGTAAAACAAGACAAAAAATATCTTTAAAAGAATTTACATTTACTCAAGTAAAAAAATGCAAGATGATTAAAGACATAAAACAAGATTTTAAAATAAAAATAAGAAAAACGCTCATTAAGAAAATACTGCTTTGCAGTTAGCAAGGAAAGAGGAAATAGACAAACTCTGCAAACAAAGTTGCTTAACATGCAAACAGAGTGAATCTCATTTTGCACACGGCACTTATAATACTGGCCTTTGGTTATCATTTCTTAATGCTTTTAAAGTGTACATCATAACATGAAGGTATAATGATAATCCAATATTCCAAACAATCCCTTCAATGACTGTTTTCCATTATTAAAATAATTCCATCACAAAAATAATCTATTAACATCAACATGAATTTAAAATGTACTTTCTTAATGCACACTCCAAATTAAAATTCAACTGTTTTGGCCATTTTAATAAAGTGTAATATGCTTTCATGTCCCATTGAATTTCCTATGGAAATGCAAATCAAATTCCCACAGAAATGAAGTCCTGTCCTGCATTCACTCAGAAATAAGTCATTTTGGTTTGGCTGAGTTATTTCTACGCAGCAGAACAAACGATGCGGAACACTGCACGCTTGTTCTAACTGTAAACTTGAGGATGCAAGTTATTTCCTGAAAAGACGAGAGCCAAGTGTCTTAAACAGCTGTCAGCTTATAATGAGCGAAATTAAGTTACTCTGGAAAGTCCTCGTGAATGAATGGACGTATTTTCTGATGGTTTGACATAACCGGGCAATCCACCGAGACTAGCAATTTTATCCAGGATCACGCAAGGGGCCAAAATGCTCCAAAGTGTGACTTCTTTAGTAAATTAAAAATAAAGTAAATAAAAAAATAAATATAAAATATAAATATCAAAAACAATTTTATAAGATAGCAGTAAAAACTACAGCCAAAATATCAATACAAATAAAGTAAATAAAAAAATACTAGCTGAATTTGCTGGTAAACAATGGCTAAATATAAGCCTAAAAGTGTGCAAAATGAACAGTGGAAGCGTTTAAACTTTTCCAGCCTGGTTTCTCAGATGGGTGAAAGTAGGCCATCCTCCTAACTTGGCTGTTGACCATAACCAGAATCAATAAAACTCCAAGGCATGCATAAAGTCAGTGACCACAAAAACAGCATCATCATTACGACTCATTTTGAGCTGGCCTGAAATAGACCAGCCAGGTTAACTCTTCTCTTCTCCATGAAGAACTCAAGACTGGGGGAGAAAAAACATGAAACGCCACTGGGAGAAAGAATAGAGTTCGATTTCTCACTGACAGACACCTCATGTTTCAGAGTAAGTCGAACATTCCTGAGATAGAAGTAAAGGATTGCCAGCCTGGCAAATTTTGGACAGAGTTTGAAGAATTAGAACAAATACTGCTGCTTTGCTAATCTGCTACTTACATAAGGAGCATTCTAACTGAAATGGAATCTATTTGGAACATTTAAGAAACGCAACAAAACTGACACAAACAGAGCTCAACATCTGATTCCAATAGAGTCTAACATTAGCATGTTGCTAAGCTAATGCCACAACACTCTTAAAAAAACAAATATATACAGAACACCTAAACATTAGGTAAAACAGCCAACTTTTAATGATAATCACATAGGCCTATTTTTATATATACTTTTCTGTAATGGATACTTTTTTCTGCCAACTTAGCTGGAATTTTCCACACTGCAAAAAAACATTTTTAATAAGCATCTTTGTCTTGTTTTTCAGTCAAAATATCTAACAATCCTTAAAACAAGATAAATTTACTTTTTCCATTTTTCATATTGTACTGTTTCATTTCCATATGTCTGCACTGAAGGTGAAAAAAGCCTTTTATGCCTTTGTGATAGCTAAAATTTTCTGCGCCGGAAAAAATAAAATCACACCAAGTATATATCTAAGAATCATTTTTTTTTTAAAATTGAGAAGCAACACTGCATAGATATTGACAATGTAGCTTTATTACTACAAGTGTATTTTGTATGGAAGATTATCCCCACTACAGAATAAAAATAAATAAATAAATAAAAACTACTGACTTTAAATCTTGCAATTTTTAGAAGAAAAGGACGAATTGTGAGATTTGGACTTGCAAGAAAAAAAAATAAAATAAAAATAAATAAAAAATAAATAAAAAAAATAAAAGCTTGTTGCAACCACGTAATAAAAAATAAATAAATGAATACATATAAAGGTAATTGCGACTTTTTATTTCACAATTCTGACTTTTCCCCTTATATTTATCTTTATATATCTCATAACTCGGAGTTCTTTTGCAATTCTTATATCTGGAGTTTATACCTTGCAGTTTATATAATTTTTTTTAAAAAGACTCACAATTTCGCAATTTTGAGGGGGAAAAAAAACGGCAAAACTGAGAGGAAAAAAATAAGAATTATGAGATAAAAAGAATCAATTTTTTAATATGCGGCGGGAATAAGCTTCTCTAATTTTCTTACTACGCAGATTTTTTCACTTATAAACAAGCTAAAAAATAAGTTTAAAAATCTGTTGAACAAAATACACATATGCAAGATACAAACTATAAAAATCAAGTCTTAATTTCTTATGCAGTGTCGCTTCTAAAGTAAGTGTACTTCATCTCATATTTGAGGTATTTTAACTAGAAAACAAGTAAAAAAAAAAAAAAGATCAAAAGTTCTTTCAAAAGCAATCAAGAGTTCATGTTTAACAGTGAAATGAGTTTGTTGCAATGCATTCAAACAACGTTTTGTAACACATCTAAGACGTTACACATCTAAGTCGTTTTCAGCTAAATGAGCAAGCAAGACAAAGTCACCGGTGAACCATAAAAATCTCGACCAAAACGGTTTCTTCATTTGAAAAGATCACCAGGATCGTCCCTCGCAACGGTTTTCTCAGAGGAAGCTCAAACTGACTGGCACCGAAACAAACGTTTTGGCCTCTTTTGTGATTTCTGAGTCTCCTCAAGAGCCAGATCCTCATGTTTCTCTGCCGAGGCCTCCTTCAACACTTCCCTCAGATAGAGATACATGCGAGTTGGCCGAGCTCCCGGGGGGGAGAGAAGGTAAATCAGTCACAGGTTCTTTATGGAGCACAGATGCAGCTGGAGACGTCATGAATGAAAGGCCCGTTGAAGTGGAATGTGCGGCTGAAACAGAAACAGGGCTTTTGTTTGAATATCACCTCCATTTAGGAACCAAGTCTTTTAGCAGACGCGTGGGCAGAGGAAAGACAAACCTCCACGGGATTCCCTACGGATGACACCTCCATCGGTCTGGTCTGGTGGATGTTTCCTGCAGATTTAGGCCTACGCTGAATGCTTTTCAGTCAGACTGAATATGCAAAAGTCATGAAACCACCTACAGTGTCTAGATATGACTTTTCAACGCAAGTCTGTGGGATTTTTTTGGGCTGTAGCACGAACAATCCTGTAATAACTACATTTACATTATGCAGTCTGCAGATGCTTTTCTTCAAAGTGACCTACAATGTACCACATTTTCCGGAAAATAGTTGTTTTTAAGCAGTGCTGCGACTTAAAGGAATAGTTGAGGTAAACATGAAAGTTTGCTGAAAATGTGCTGACCTTCAGGTCACGCAAGATGTAGAAGAGTTTGTTTCCTCATCAGATTTGGAGAAATGTAGCATTGCGCCACTTGCTTACAAACTGTTCCTCAGCAGTGAATGGGTGCCGTCAGAATGAGAGTACAAACAGCTGATAAAAACATCACAATCCTCAAGTAATCCACACCACTCCAGTCCATCAACTTCACATCTTGTGAAGACAAAAGAAACAAATCCATCATTAAGACGTTTTTAATTTCAAACCACATCTTTTGGCTAAAATATGACTCTATTATCCATAATAATGCATCCTCTGAATCAGGAGGGAAATCTGCACAGATCAAACACCGTTTACAAGCTAAAACTGCCCTAACAAATATATGGTTATATTTTGAAGCGAGAGCACAGCAGGAGATGGACTTTATTACTGGAGGAAGCATTATTATGGATTCTGGACTCACATTTTAGCCAGAAGCAACGGTTTGAAGTTAAAAACACTTTGATGATGGATTTGTTTCTTACTAACACGCAGCTTTTGTCTTCTCCAGATGTTAACAGATGGACTGGAGTGGTGTGGATTATTGTTGATGTTTTTATCAGCTGTTTGGACTCTAATTCTGACGGCACCCATTCACTGCAGAGCATCCACTGGTGAGCACGTACTGCTACATTTCTCCAAATCTGATGAAGAAACAAACTCTACAGGAGTCAACATATTAAGTGGATCAAAACCTTTCATTCATTGTCTTTGGACAACTTTGATGAACTTTTTGACCCACTTCAAATGTTGACTATTGTACATCTAGATGGCCTGAGGGTGAGCACATTTTCGGGCAAAGTTGTCATTTTTGGGTGAACTATTCCTTTAAGAAATAAAGATTTAAACTCCCATTTTTGCTCAGCTAATGCTTCAGTTTCACAAAAGCAAGCCTGTTTAAATTAAAGTGTCAAGAAAGCCCTCCAACTCCTGTGAGAATTCAACACCAGCCTGAGTGGAGCTCAATAAAACATCGCCAGTAGTTTCCACAGCGGGACGCGATCTCAACGGCCCAGACCTCCTGCGGCGGCACATGTGTTCCAGCTTTAGTTTCACCATCCTAGCACAGTTCATCACTGGAACAAGCACCTACTGTAGACCCAAAAAACCCTACAAACTCAAAGCACAAAAACATACCCAGAAAGATGTAAATCACTCTTCAATGCAGTCCACACTACAGACTAGAGTTTTGTGCTACTTGATTTAGAGTTGCACACACTTATAAAATTAAAAATGACCAATGCTGAGATTTCCTAAACAAAAGAAAAATTCACCCCCCCCCTCAATTTTTTTTTTAAATTATTTTATTTTAAATTGTGCACTTGAGTCTCATTAACAAAATTCCAGGTCTTATTTCATCCATAAATTAAAAGAACAAAATTCAATTAAAAAAAATAGAATAAAGCTTTTTAAAACACATTTTTTGCATGATGAAATTATAAAATATTTAGAAATTTTACATTTATTTTTTTTGTCATTATTTGATTACATTGTACTTTATTTAGAGCGGTCAAATGATTCATCACAATTAATTGCATCCAAAATAAAAGTTTTTGTTTGCATAATGTGTGTGTGTGCGCGGTGTATATTTTTATGTATAAATGCACACACAGTATATATTTTGAAGCATATATATATAAATACATACCATTTTTTTAAATACATGCATGTCTGTGTATTTACATATAAATAATTAATATACACAGTACACACACACATATATTGTGTAAACAAATACTTTTATTTTAGATGCGATTGTTTGACAGCACTATTTTTATTATCATTACATATTGTGATTTTTTTTATTTACAAATTTGCCAACAAAAGATTCAACAAATACTACCACAATTCTATATATATTATAAAACACAATAATAACAAAATAACAAATGCAACTTTTTTAACAACTTGCAGGAACAAATAAAATTGCATTTTTTTTGTTTGCGTGCTTGTTTTAAAACACGTCTGCCATTGCTCAGACAAACAGATAAAATGACACTTTAAAGTACAAACAGCTCTGAAAAAGGAAGAAATCTCATTGTTGGTCTTTCTTTTGAGCTGTAAATCACTCAAAACGACTCTTTGTGTTGAGTCGTAGCGTTAGCTGCTCTGATCTAGTGGCTGTTTTGAATTTTATCGAATCGGCCGACATGTGATCTGTGCCATTTGCATGCAAACGGTTTTCCTGGACGTGCCAGAGAAAACACGGGCCTCCTAAACGCTCCAGGGCAGAATCTTTGTATACAATCCTGACAAAAAACATGCAGATAGTTAGCGACTATAGCAGCCAGATATACAGGCTCCATATGAACCGCATGACGTCAGACCAGGATAACCTTACATTTCCAACCCCAAAGGTCACCGCTGTCTGAGGGGAATTGCTAATGCAAAACCATCTTAAATGCAAAACCATGGAGGAGCATTTGGTTTTGGTGCATTCGAGTCTTAAATCTGCAGTAAAACATGAGTATATGCATGCATTTTGCAGCTAAATACTCAATCAAGCAGGTCAACGCTGTATTCGACCACCAATTAGCTTCTAAAAAGTCATCAAACAGAAGCAAGAGCTGCATCATGCCATGCGCTCCGCTCTGAAAACATCTTGAAGACATTAACTGCTCCTCCTAAATCTCCCGATATTACGGCTCCAGACTCCGTTTGGCTCTTTAAGTGCTTTCCAATCACTGAATGTTTCTGTTGGTCCGGCGCTTGCAGTCATTACACAAGCTCTGGGATTAGCTGGCATATCCAAAAGGAATGTCACGTCAGCCTCGCCTCGCCCCCATGACTTACTTTTGCCTGTGTGGCGTTCGGCATGAGAAAGCAACAAAAGACCAAAAACACTCTTTTTCTGCAGTTGTTGAGGGTTGATGCTTTCCTCTTGGCTGATTAATACACGATTATACTGGAAAAACAAAAACAGATTTTGCATGCACTGCCGTTCCAAAGCTTGGGGTTGGTAAAATTTTAAATGCTTTCAAAAGAAGCTTCTTCTGCACAGCAAGGCTGCATTTATTTGATCAAAAATACAATAAAAACAGTAATATTTTTGCTTTTTAAAATAGATGTTTTCTATGCGATTATATGTTAAAATGTAATTTATTCCTGTGATGCAAAGCTGAATTTTCAGCATCATTACTCTTCAGTGTCACATGATCCTTCAGAAATCAGTCTAATATGCTGATTTGCTGCTCTAGAAACATTTCGGATTATTATCAATGTTGAAAACAGTTGTGTTCCCAAATATTTAAATGAAAGCTGTGATACTGTTTATTTTCAGGATTCTTTGATGAATAGAAAGTTCAAAAGAGCAACATTTATTTGAAATAGAAATTATTTGCAAACATATAAATGCCTTTACTGTCACTTTTGATCAATTTAATGCACCCTTGCTGAATAAAAGTATTATTTTTTTAACAGATAGATAGATAGATAGATAGATAGATGAAAAGTAGACAGAAACATTTTGAAAAGTAACATATGTGAATCTCGTGAACAAAAGTCCAGGGGCCTGTTCCATAAAACAAGTTCAGCAAATAAGCCAGGCTTATTTCAGTTAGTCTGACTTATTTTGAACCAAATCAACTGACAATATGTCAGACTAACTGAAATAAACCTGGCTTATTTGCTAAACTTGTTTTATGAAACAGGCATAAGGTGTTATTTTTTCCCAAAAAGAAAAGTAAAAAATTATAGGAAAATGAAGCCTGTTTTAGCACCATGTATGTATGTGTGTATACATTCATTTTTATGCATGCATTTTTACATCATATTTAGGATATATAGACAGTTTATTTTTTCAATTTATTATATTTATTTGATATTTATTTCAATCTTAAATGTATTTGGATGCAATAAAATAAATACTAGCATGATGAAAATGGGTAATTGTAATTTGCAAAATAATAAACAAACATAAATAAATAGCTTATTTTAATAATAATAGTTTTAATCATGGGAATTGTAATTTTGGGAGAAAGAAATGTGCATAGCTGACATGAAAATTGTCACAAAAAAAAAAAAATCAAAAAAAAAAATCCCCTTTTTATTTAGGTGAAATACGGCCGTTCACACACGCGATCATCGTATGCATCGATGGCACATTTCCCAAGCTTAAACCTCCTGCGGTGTATTTACATCAGATGAAGAGGAGAATGGCGCAATGTTTGCCCGTTCACTAAACAAACGGCGTCGCGAATCAAGCAAAAGTCAACAGAGCGGCGCTCCAGAATCCTCGCAGCTGTGCGGCTCCGCTTAATGAGCTCAGCTCAGCGCGCCCGGCGACGGAGGATGGAGGGGGCGTTTTATGAAGTCCCTGGCACTCGAGCCGCTCCATCCACTTTCCAACTCCAGTCCAGACAGGACACTTCCGGCATGAGATCAATGGGCGAGTGGGTGGACGGACATCAAAACCACATCATTACCAATCCGCTGCCAGTAGCACTACTGGAGACTCCCATCCATCTCCAGGACACACGTTAAACAATAAACGCTCCGTTATTCACGACTTAAACACCCCAAATCAGGCTAACATTGTTTAGAAGGGGTTAATGCTAAAACAGCAACCAAATGTGTGTCAGACTCAGACCAGACTCGTTTCTTCGTGCGCTCTATAATTACAGTTATTTATAAACTTGGATGGAGTGCACGCATTGGAAGCGGAGAAACTGCCAGCGAGCGCATCCAAGTGCTTTTCGCTCCGCTTTAACAATTTCCGTCCGCTCCTACCGCGCGTGCGTCACCCCGAGTCCGCACCGCAAACTCTGGTCGGGTCGCATGATGCTTTCAAAGCGCCTTTTATCTTTCCCCTCACACACCCATAACTGTCAGGCCACTTTGGGGCACCTTCTAGATTAAAAGCCAGTCTTTACCGCAGCGAAACAGATGAGTGACCGGATCACGGTGGATGTTTCAGTAAATTAGGGAAGCATTCCGCTGCCATCTGCAAATCTTGCAGATTTTCGAGAGGAAGGCGGCTTCTGTGAACCTCATGAAGGGGAAAACGGATCTAATTCTTGCCATCTGCTCGTCAATACTCATTAGTGGACAAATATGAAGCCAGTGGCTTCATGTTCATCCACTGCAGAAGAGAATCTAGAGGCCTAACATAAGACTGGGAATATCCACTGCATGAATATTCACAATTTTGGTTGCAATAAAAAAGCAACATCATTAATATTGTGATTATTTAACGCACATTTGATAAATATGTTGTAGAAGTTCTGCAATCCTTCTCTCACAACTACAGAAAGCAAATGTTTTTGCATTTAAGTAACTGCCCCTCCAAAGTGGATTGATTCAAAATTCATATGTGGTGACTCTTTGCAAAAATTGTAAAAAAAAAAATTAAAAAAAAATCTCAGGTTTTTGTAAAATAATATGCAGAAAAAATATGGTTAGTTTATGCACAAAAAAAAAAGCCTTTAGATTTATTTTTGCAAGGACTGTTTGTTTGAAATGATGATTTTTCTGGTCGAGGACAAAAACAACAGAGGAAAATAAAATAAACATTTAAATATATTTAAAATATTATTGAAGCCTGAAAAAATATTGTAGTTTTTTTAAGAGACATTGTGAAAGTTTAAGCAAAAACAGATGTTGAAAAAATTCAGATGTTATATTAGCGCATATAAATGAATTGAATAGTTCTTCATAATAAATAAATGCAAATAAATAAAACAAACAACTTAAAATTGGTGGAAAAAGGGGGGAAAATGTGTCATATATATACATACAAATTACTTTTGAAGGCTGAAAAACATGATTTTTTTTAAAGCGGCATCATAAAGATTTAGTAAAAATATGAAGAAAAATACTGAATGTAAATTAAATTAATAAATAATTCTTTGTTGTGTTAATGTAATTTTTTAAAAAAAGCCTTAAGCTTTATTTTGGACTGTGTGTTTGGACTGATCATTCCTCTGGTCGAGGACCAAAAACAACATATTTAGGCCAAATCAGAGCAAACATTACTTTTGAGATGCATCTCAACTACCATAAAAGGCTGTAAAACATTGTGATATTTGTAAAGCTATATTGCCCAGCCCTACTTCCAGGTCTCTCATTCAGTGGTTCCCTTTCAGTCGTACGTCAGTGCACATATGGTGCAACAAAAAAAGCTTTGTGGGCCTCCCTCTCAACTTCACAATAACGCTTCAAAATAGAGACAGAAAAAAAAAGAACGAGTGAGAAAGAGTAAATAGGGCAGGGACACCCAACCGTCTAACACTCCTGGCAACCTGAATTTCCTATGACTATGTCTGCATTCATCAGCCACTATCAACTTCCTGTTCACGTCTCCTAGTCACTGAAAAGTTTCTCAATGTGAACCCTTCCCCTCTATTATACTGTTCACTGTCATGTTACATAAAGAACAAGACATTAATGCCAACATGAAACTCCCATAATGAGATGGATTTCACTTCATGTGTAGAACTGACACTAGGAGATCATCTCAAAATGACCAAATATCATAAATTACAATGAAGATGACCATATTTCTCTTTGGAGTGACATACACTGATGAATTGTTCACAGTAAGACCAGGAACTTGGATTGAAAAAGCAAATTTGTTTCATGTTTAGATTAAAGGTTGTTCGATTCAAAAACTCTTCAGTTGTGTCATGCTGCGTTCACAAACAAAATAACTGTGAAAAACATTCAATGCTAACACATGACACGTCAAAATTACTTTTCTCGCTTCCTGTCAAGTTTCTGTTCTTGATGATGATAGGGTTTTTCCAAGGCTGTTTAACACAGACAGTAGGAGGACAGAAGTCAGTCAGAGTTGGAGAAAAAAAAATGGCCAATCCAAAAGTCCAGGAAAGCGGTGACCACCATCCCATTGGTTTTTCCAAAGACAATAATGAGTTACAAGTCTGTGCATTGTGTTTTTACTTTATGATGCTAATATGTGAACACTTAAAGCTTTATGTGTCCATAAATTTAAATGTGACCATAAACTGCATTACCAACATATCCCATTGTATTATGGCATATGACAACACAATGCAACAAGTAGGAGGTTCAATCTGAGATCCCGACGGCGTTTATATCACTTCAATTAATTTACCGAGCACAGATTATGTACAGATCATAAATCATAGACAAATATGAAACCAGAAGCTCAGATGTAGAAAGAACAATCAGAACACGGCGGGAAATAAAAGATCAAAAGTTACATTGTATCCGGATACATTCTAAGATTCTAACAAAAGCTCAATCCGGGAAGTTCGTTATATTTAGAGAGTCTTCGCCGCGAACGGATCTTTTATCTTTTGTTAACGCGGCTTTGAGTTTGCTTCTAGCTAAACCGCTATTTTTCCGAGATAGTATTTAAGTATTTTAGATTAGAAATGTTGTTTGGGGGTTTGAAACAAAAGCCTTTTGACTTCCAGCCACCCGGAAAGTTTGTATTCGCCGCCGCGAAACTAAAAACGACTCGAATAAATGAAATAATAAAAACAGCCGTCAAACTTACCGTGGCGTGTGTATGTTGTGCCGAATGAAGCGTCTCATGTTTAATAAGTTAATAAATGTGGCAGCTGGTCGATTGTCTCCGTGTGTTTGTGCATACGTGTATGCGGCTCCGCCTCTTCATCCAATAGATCGCCTCTTCATCAACTTCATCCAGACAGGTTTATTTCCACCCCTGAGGCCTCTTT
Source organism: Tor tambroides (assembly GCA_021397915.2). Taxonomy (NCBI): domain Eukaryota; kingdom Metazoa; phylum Chordata; class Actinopteri; order Cypriniformes; family Cyprinidae; genus Tor; species Tor tambroides. Next base: position 18,972 of record JAFVLL020038449.1, on the reverse strand, counting down.
AAAAACATAACACACAGATATGAGTCCAGAGAGGACACAAGGACATGGTGTATGTGATCTGTGGGCTTTGTGCTGGAGATCTGTACAACCACACAGTGAGGAAAACTTGTCTCGTGCGAACAGACGCTGAACAGCGACGCCCCGCGGATGGAAGAAGAACTGCAGCCGCAGGGTTGCTGTTCCTTAAAGGACTAGTTCACCCAAAATTGAAAATTTGCTGAAAATGTATACTCATCCCCAGGTCATCCAAGATGTAGATAAGTTTGTTTCTTCATGCAGATCTGGAGAAATGTAGCATTCCATCACTTGCTCACTAATGCATCCTCTGCAGTGAATGGGTGCCGTCAGAATGAGAGTTTAAAGAGCTGATAAAAACATCACAGTAATCCACAAGTAATCCACACCAATCCAGTCCATCAGTTAACATCTTGTGAAGTTAAAAGTTTGTAAAGTTTGTGTCTGAAAAAAAAAAAAATAAATAAAAAATACATCATTAAGGTGCTTTCCAATTAAAACATGAGTTATTCTATTCATAAAATTGCTTTCCCCAGTGAAGCGAAAAAGTCTAAAACAGCTCTGTTGGTGGCTTTTGATGTCAGAAAACAACATAAAATGGATTATTTCACTATGGATTATGGACTCATATTTTGAGGGATGGTTAAAAGTTAAAAACACCCCAATAAAGGATTTGTTTCTCACAAACAGGCAGGTTTTGGCTTCACAAGAGATTAATTGATGGACTGGAGTGGTGTGGATTACTTGTGGATTATTTTGATGTTTTTATCAGCTGTTTGGACTCTTATTCTGACGGCACCCATTCACTGCAGAGGATCCATTGGTGAGCAAGCGATTTAATTTTACATTTCTCCAAATCTGATGAAGAAACAAACTCGTTTACATCTTGGATGGCCTGAGGGGCAAATACATTTTCTGCTTTTCCCTTGTTTCCGGTTCCATTCTGCACGTAAAAAAAATGATTCATTGAATTTACTAAACTTTTTTAAGGTAAGTGGTTGCAATCAATTTATTTTAGCTACATTTAAATAAACAAATTTAGTTTACTAACTTTCAACAAAATCTGTTAATTTAAATGTAGCTAAAATAAACTGATTGCAACCACTTACCTTAAAAAAATTTGGTATATATATTTTTTTTAATGTGTCAACAATTTAATGTTACTTATTTTACTTATTATCTTATTTTACTTACATTAATAATATTTCTACACAGCAATATTTCTGTCATGCATATTTATTTAGCATTATTCACATCGAACTGCAAACGTTTTGGCAATAAAGCACAATCCTCATTTCTGAGTTTACACGAGGTTTGTATGCTGACTTTATTTTTAAGAGCTGTTGGTCTGTTAAAGGTGTGCAAAGTGCAAACCCTTGTGGTTGAGTATGAGTAGTACAGCTTGTCTGAAAAAAACTCAAATGTAATGACATGAATTACGGCTAGATGTCAGTACGAAATCAGATATCCTGAACAAGACTGTCAGACCAGACAAGTGGCTTGTTTGATACGGGAGAGCCTAATGTAAATGTTCGAAAATGCATGAAGAAGAATGACCTACATTTTGAAGAACCTTCTCCACATCTACTCGCTCATTATGAGTGTTTTTTTTTTTTTTTTTCACTTATTTTGCACATATTAATTTAACAGCAAAATCTTGAAAACTCTAAAATAACAAATTGAGGTATGGGAATGATGCGATGTCAATTAAAACTCTTATATTTAAGTTTCTTTGTCTAGATTCCAGCTCTGCTCACGCAGTGATCAACCAATGTCATGAGGTGCATCCTGGGATGATTTTAAACACAACCGAAGGAGGAACTCGTGCATTTAAAGGGGTTTTATTCAAATTCAAACATCTTCAGTTCAGAAGGTTTTCACGATCTTGAGAAGCGTATCAAGCACATCCAAATGTTTTTGTATTTGTTAAAAAAAGTTTGCTTTATAGTCAAATCTGAAGACTGGATTCATGCATAAAGATTAAAACACCCATTTTGTGTGGTGTGCAGCTTTTTCCAATAAGGCTGAATCTTTGCCCAAACTGTAAACAACTCATTTGTCACGCAGGTTCAGTTTGTGCTTACGTGATCAAGTTTAATAGTGACACACTTTTGCCTTTTTTGTGGCTTTGTCTGATAACACTTTTTATTTTCGTTGCGCACAAGTGCCGACAGGGCGTTGGTAACTGTGAAGGGTGTTGCTTCTTACCTCAGGATGTGGTAGTTTCAGAAGGGCCCCCCTCCTTTATCTTAGCCCAACATTTACAAAGTGATATAAAACAAAACAAAAATTAGGAAAAGAAACTTGGTAATTCCACTCTGGTTTATTTGAAACCATTTTGGATGAGAGCGAAGAATTGATGCATAGACAAAAAGGGACCAAATCAGATCGTTTCCCCCCTTGATCGGTTAAACAAGTAAATGCAAAAAATCTGAATGCTTTCTACCTTAACAAGGTTTACAGGTGAAAGTAACAATTTAATGAATCATTGCACATGCAATATAATAATGATCGTCAAGCATTTCTTTGTCAGTGCTGGGAAAATCTATTGATTGAAAATGTAATGCATATTAAACAAACATGCAGATGAGTGTGTGTGTGTGTGTGTGTGTGTGTGTGTGTGTGTGTGCGTGTACTTGTTTAACTAGTTGTGAGGGCTAAATGTCCTCACTTATAAAGTGAAATAATGTGACAACCCACTAGTGAGGACATTTTACTGGTCCTTAATAGTTAAAAAAGTATTGCAAATCGGCCAAAACATGTTTTTCTTTAAATCTTGTATTTTGCACGTTTTGTGAGGAGAAGGTTTGGGTGTTGGGTTAGGTGATAGAAAGTCTGTGCGATGTCTTCACTAAGATATCACACATGCATATGTATGTGTGTGTGTGTGTGTGTATGTGTGTGTTTGTTTCCACCCAGCTGGATGAGGTGAACTGAAAACAGTAAGGGAGGAGGCCACTTTACTAGGTCATCAGGTCTTCCTGTTTGCTGACTAGCTTCTGAGAAATATCAGCTATAGCAACTTTAAGGCTGTTGTAAGAATTTTTGTGTAGCATCAGTTGTATTTAAAGGGTCTTGCAAAAAGTTTTCACCTCTGCGACACGTGCTGGCTAGAAACCGGCACAATGACTTCCTGTAGTAGTATTAAATCTTTATTGTCCATTAATTTGCAGTGTAAAATATATTAGTTGCACATATAAAACTGTAAATTGTTTAATAAATTGAAGCTATAATAATTTTACAGTTTTATTTACATGCATTTAATATAGTTTGTATTTTATGATTTTTTTTAAGTGTTGTATTTTATTTATTTATTTATTTATTTTTTATTATAATTCACTGCATGTTTTTGCAAACAGCATTCACACAGACGACAGATCTTCCCCAATATGTACAATATTCATTGCCAAATCTTAATGCATGCAATGCAACATGATTTTTCTCATGGCAATCCATGATTTGTACACTTTCTGGGAAGATGTCACAATTGTGCATTTTAGAAAGTGTAGAAACTGAGAATTTTTGCTTTCTCCATTGGGTGTGTCGAATATCTGCAAGAAGGCTTCCTTCCTTGTTACTGCAGGGTATATAATCGTTCAGAGAGCCAACGCTCGAGCTTTCTGCATCAGAGCATGGCTCAATACCAGTTACACCAGCATCACTAATAAGAGGTGAGTTAAGACGCACCAGCAAAATGTCATTGGTTTTTATTTTAAAAAAGGATGATTTTTTAAAAAAAAAAAAAAAAAGAAATATATTTATTAAGTTTATTATGAACTATTTAGTAGTAATTTGAAAAACAAATTACATTTTCATTATTTAGCTGAAATAAAAACTTTTAAAATGAATCTATAAGTTTGTATTTAAATTTAAAATGAAATGATTTTTTTGTTATTTATTTATTTATTTATTCCTTGATTGATTGATTTATTGCATTTACTGCGTTTTGCATGGTCACGTGTTGGCTCTTTAAACCCTCTTAACCACAAGTGCAGTAGTGAAACTAGAGATATTTAAATGTACTTTACACATGCGGAGATTAAATTAGGTCAAACCCATGATGCGTTCACTTCTAAAATATTGTTTTCAAAACAAAACAAAACAAAACAAAAAATCAAAAATATATATATATTTAGGATATTTGAATAATTCTTTACTATTCTTGTCATTATTCTTTATTTTGTGGGTGGTGGTGTAATCTAGTGGTTAAAAATCTGGTAACCGAAATGGGCACTGCAAATAGCAGCTACTGAGATGACACCATTGTGCACTTGAGCAAGACACTTAGCGCCAGCGGGACGGTCCCTGTAATGTGAAATCAATTTTAAAGCAAAATGGGTTTTTACAACCACATGATAGCAGGGTAGCTTAGGGAAAAAGGACCGTTTAACTGCCATCACCTTTGGGACGATGACTGTACCAAACATGATGACCATCATTTGGCATACACTCCTAAAAATAGGTTCTTTATTGGTTTATTGCATTGCTTGTTTATTGGCATTGAAGGTTCCACGAAGAACCTTCAACATTAATGGAATCTTTCCATTGTCTTTAAAGTGGAAAAAGGTTCTTTAGATTTTTTTAAAAATGTTCTTCACACAAAGAGAAATTTTTTTAACGAACTGTTCACTAAAAGGTTCTTTGGGGAGCCAAAATGGTTCTTCTGTGGCAGTGGTCTCAAACTCAATTCGGGCCACAGCTTTGCACAGTTTAGCTCCAACCCTAATCAAACACATCTGATCCAGCTAATCAAGGTCTTGAGGATTACTAGAAACCTCAAAGCAGGTGTGAGTTAGAGCTGGTTGGAGCTAAACTGTGAAGAGCTGTGGCCCTCCAGGGATTGAGTTTGAGACCATTGTTATGAAAACTCCTTTTTGGAATCTTTATTTTTAAGAGTGTATGGCAAATTTTAAATCTTTGATTTTTATTCAGTTCAGAACCCAACAATAATGAATTAACTTTTGTCAAATCGACTGTTTTCCATCAGGTCATTCTGAAAGAGGGCACGGATATTCCTGAGAAGCCAGAGTCTGATTGCCTGGAGTCCGATTGCATCAAAGACCGAATCGACCCCAGCGAGATTCAACTCCACGTTCCAGCTTCTCACACCATGGAGATCCTGCGTTCTTTCAGCTCAGACTCTTCCTGTCCCGACATCTACAACAGCACCAGCAGCAGTCTCATCCTGGAGCATTACAACTTCACCGGACGCCTCCAACACCGCAAGCCCTCGAAGAAGAGCGTGAGTGCAGTCACCATCCTGTTTCTGTGCTTCAGCATTTTCATCATCCTGGAGAACCTCATGGTGCTGCTGACCGTGCTGTTCGGTGTCCGTCTGCGCCATAGCTGGATATTCATCTGCATCGCCAACATCGCACTGAGTGACTTGCTGACGGGATCCGCCTATGTGGTCAACATCTGGATGTCTGGCGACCGCACCTTCAAGCTAAGCCCAGTTCTGTGGTTATTCCGCGAAGGACTTTTGTTTGTAGCCTTGGCGGCATCCATATTCAGCCTGCTCTTGATCGCAGTGGAGCGCTACGCCACTATGATGAAGCCCGTCCACCAAAAAACCGCCACAAAGACTTACCGAATCAACATAATGGTGCTGCTCTGCTGGGTAACAGCGCTCATAATCGGATTCCTTCCACTGATGGGCTGGAACTGTGTTTGCGATCTAAAAAGTTGCTCCACGCTGCTGCCGCTCTACTCCAAGAGCTACATCCTGTTCGCCCTGGTCATCTTCTTCATAATCCTGCTCACAATCGGCGCTCTTTATTTCGCCATCTACTGTCACGTCCGCAGTAGCACTGACACCATATCCGTACGCAGCAGCAAGCGTTCACTGCGCCTCCTGAAGGCTGTCATCTCCATCGTTGGAGTCTTCATGGTGTGTTGGGGTCCTTTGTTCGTCCTCCTGTTGGTGGACTTCTTCTGCTACTCTCGTAACTGCAGCACACTCTTCAATCCTGAATGGGTCATCGCCATGGCCGTGCTCAACTCGGCCATGAACCCGCTCATTTACTCATTCGGCAGCCTGGAGCTGCGCAAAGCCATCGCGACGCTCCTGTGCTGCTGCTGTCTGAAGGCGAGACTGTGCGACCCCAAGACCTTCATGTCCAAGGAGACATCCAGTACCTCCGGGAGTCGACATAGCAGTCTGCGCAACAGCTTCAGCAAGGTGCGTAACCTGAGCACCAGCCCTCAGCCTGAACCCAGGAACGGCAAGAAAACACGCCTCAGCTCCACCACTTCTTGTTTATCCGCATCGAGCGGTTAAGCCGCAGTGGGCAGGTGAGTTTCAACTTAGCCACAGGAACTGCACCTCCTCAGACACGCCATCGTTGTGGCTTCAGTGCCGTTTCACTCTTTGTGGATCAGAAGTCTGCAGGTGTGAGTTTCAATGCTGATGGACAAATGCAGAAAGGACTGCAAAAGTGAGCAGCTGTGCAACAAAAACATAAAAACCAAAAAAAAAAAAAAAACAACATGTAACTTGAATGCATTTCTGTACAACATTTGAGCCGAATGCAAAGGAAAGCAATCAGAACTGTAAAATACTCAAATACAAACTGCCTTCTGCTGTTGTTTTCTACGAGAATGTACAAGTAATATAAATGTTATAATTTAAAAGTTAAAAAGTATATTTTCATATTCTACATAAAGGGAATTTTTATATATTTTAAACATGCACTTTTGAAACTGTTTTCAGGGGAAAAAAATTATGTGTATACACTGTCAAAAGTTTGTAAAGGAAATAAAGAAAGCATTGATTAATATTGATAATGTGAGGTTTCTTGAGGATTCTCAGTCAATAAAATTCTGTTTGAACACCAGAGGGAGACAACATACAGACTTCTTCAATGCAACATGCTTCAGTACTCCAAAGAGCATTAAGGTTTTGTTTGTTTGTTTGTTTTTCATTTAAAACACATCAAAATTTGATGAATAATACATACAGTATTACACAATATACACAAAATAATAACATTCTCTTGCCAAAAGATTCCAAGTTTCGGGTTAAGCTTTATATGACACAAGTAATACTTTCAGATTTATGTAAAAATCCACATTTTGAAATCCACTCAGCGTTCACTAAAGGGTGCATGGGAAACCACAGCCCTCCAAAAATAACATGACAACCCGTCTCAAAACCACCTGAATGATCCAGACAGCTATTGGAAGAATGCATTATGAATGGAAGAAATGAATAGGGCCACACCAGAGATGATTTTAAAAGATGTACATGTCCACATACCAGTAAGGTTGCCTGAAGAACTGTTAGCATTTGCATATTAGCTGTAGTATTTACTTAGATACATGTGGAAAACATAAACACTGACTCAACATGCCCCTGATTAGCACACACCTAACGTCCGTTTGTGATCCTAACTGATGAAAGCAACGAAATGTTTCCTTCAGGCAAAGTCATGTAGGCTATTAACACCATAAAGGCCTGCACACACCAACGACAATAACTGTAACTATAACGTATTTAATAAGCATTCTAATTTTATAATAACACAATTGTGACCCTGGACCAGAAAATCAGTCATAAGTTGCACGGGTATATTTGTAGCAATAGCCAACAATACATTGTATGGGTCAAAATGATCGATTTTTCTTGTATGCCAAAAATCGTAAAGATCATATTCCATGAATATATTTTGTAAATTTCCTACCGTAAATATATCAAAACTTGATTTTTGATCAGTGTAATGCATTGCTAAGAACTTCATTTGGACAACTGCTATTTTGTCTCTCTTTTTTTTCTTTTCTTCCTTCCTTTTTTCTTTTTTGCACCCTCAGATTCCAGATTTTCAAATAGTTATCTTGGCCAAACATTGTCCTATCATAACAAACCCTACGGAAAGCTTGTTTATTCAGCTTTCAGATGATGCATAATTTTCAATTTCAAAAAAATGACCCTTATGCCTGGTTTTGTGGTCCAGGGTCACAAATTATATTAAATTTACATTTACTTTTATCCAAAGCGACTCGCACTGCATTCAATGTACACAGTTCTTGCTTTCCCTGTCTGACAAATGTAAAACTATACCTTATTTGGAGTAGTGCCGTGTTCAATTTTTAACAGGAGCGATTTTTTTTTTACAGCGGAACAATAAAATATTGACAGCCAATCAGAATCCACCCAACACTAAAGAGCGCCAATATTTAAATCTGCAGTTGTCATGACCACAGCGCGCACATATAAACAGAACGTTATTGTCCGTTGGTGCAGACGTTAATATCATTTGTGGTTAACTTGCCTTAAGAGAGAGAGCCGCCACGCACCGCAAACACGTTCCTGAAATGATTAACAGTATAGTTTACGACAGCGTGATGTCATAAAGGAAAAATGGATTTATGTTCTTCTCTTTACAGAGGGCAGGAAGGGTTAACTGCGGTTGCGTGCAGACAGAGCATCCCGCCCTGCGTGATTACAGCGCGTCGCCTCCAGGTGTTCTCCAGACAGATAACGATGAGGTTCTCAGAGGGTCCTGAGATGAAGGTAGTTCAGCGGTTTCTGCACATTTGTAGCTGGTTAGCTTGATAGCAATTCAAACCATTACGGAGTCCATGCAAATGAATTCAACATTTCAGTTAATCGACAATTCAGAGGAGAAATCAAGACAACCACAACGTTCTCATTGTCTAGTGTCTTATTTAATTAAGAGAAACATGTTGTTTTGGCATCTTTGGAAAAAAACATCTCCATAAATCAGATACAAAGAACAGATCAGATAAACGTTTTCCCTGCTTGTTATGGTGATTTGCATATCATTTCACTGTGTGATATAAATTTGGCTCTAGGCACCATAAACAGGATTCTTCCCTTAAGGACAAGAGTCTGCTGAACAAGAAATTAAGCATGTGTTTATCATTATTCAGTTGCTACATGATTTAACTTGAGAAATGCTTGCGAGATAGTTGAGGATAAAATGAACCCAGTCGTTGCCTGAGAAAACTTGCCTAAGTAGTGTCTGCATGCTGATTGGAGGAGAGGAAAACATGCTGCATGCTGATTGGAGGAGAGTTAATTTGTCGCAAATGGACCTCACAGACATTCATGTGGTGTCAACATGTCTTTAAATTTATTTTAATAAATATGTCACAAACTCTTACTGTTTCAGCACACATGCGAAATCCTTTTCTTCACGCGCTGGATCGTGATCCAGAAGGATCTACGGACACCCAGTACCGCGGGTTCCTTCACGCGGCTTTGCTCCTTTATTGAACAGCTGGTCTTGTTCAAGTTAAACCAATTATAAAGCGCGCAGATCTGGTCTGGACTACATGGTGGCGCAGGGAACAAAACAATATCAAACAACTTAAGGAGGCCACGTCACGGAATCTGGTCAGTCTCTGAGCACATGATAAAAGGACTCCGACATCGCTCTGAAACTAAAATAAGAGGCTTTCCGCTTTCATCCCCGCAGCTCCTTCCCACTGATGCATTTATGACCTATAATTGTTTCTGAGCAGCACAAATCTTTCCAAGTAGCTGTCAATGCTGCAGACCGAGGAGAACAGTTCAAGTAAGGCCGCAAGACCTGCAGTATGTCCACCAGAAACTGTCCCTCAGAGATGCGATATAGCAGATCAATTATCAAGACACTGTTAAATTATGCAGCATTTTTGAGTAGGTTTTTTTTTTTTTGACTAAGTAGTTTTTGACTAGTTTTTTTTACACCATGTTCCATATATCACAACTGCATAGCAACATGTGAAATCATTCAAAACACCCTAGCAACTCCATAGCAACATGGTAAAAAAAATTCAGAACACCTTAGCAACCGCATAGCAACATGCTGTAAACATGCATAACACCCTAGCAACTTCATAGCAACAATCTACAAACCACTCCCAGCAATTTCCCAGCAATCTCATAGCAACATCCTAAAACTATATAGAACACCCTAGCAACTGCATAGCAATAATCTAAAAAGCATGCAACCACACAACAAAATGCTAAAACTATCCAGAACTGCCTAGCAACCACATAGCAACATGCTAAAAACACTCAAAATACCCTAGAAACCGCATAGCAACATGGTAAAAATGTTCAGAACACCCTAGAAACCACATAGCAACATGCTGTAAACCATGCAGAACACCCTGACAGCTGCATAGCAACAATCTACAAACCACTCAGAATTCTCAGAAAAAAACATCCTAAAAAACTTCCAAGCAACTGGATAGCAACATGCTATAAAACATGCATAACACCTTAGCAACCGCAATATGCTGTAAACTTTGCAGAACACACTAGCAAGTGCATAGCAACATGGAAAAAACACATTAAAAACACCCAGACAACTGCATAGCAACACTATACAGACATTCAGAACACCAAGCAACTGCATAGCAATGTGGTGAAAATATTCAGAACACCTTAGAAACTGCATAGCAACGTGGTAAAAAAAAATAGAACACCCTAGCTAGCAACTGCATAGCAATATGTTGAAAATATTCAGAACACCCTGGCAACTGCATACTAATGTGGTAAAAACATTTAGAACACCCTAGCAACTGCAAAGCAACATGGTAAAAACATTTAGAATCACCCTAGCAACGGCATAGCAACATGTATATATGTATATCAAAATGATATCCAATTAATAAACCTGAAATTTGTCCAGTTGTAAACTTTCCTAATGGTTCTGTTAAGATGCATAAAAGGAAAAGCCAAAGTTAGCCTGCAGAAAGTTAACAGTCGGAGGTAGATTTATGATTTACCTGAAGTCTTCCATTTTTTATACGCATAAATGACTATGACAGCGCCACCTAAAATAAGTCTCCTGCCGTAATTCATTCGAACTATCTTTAACATGCAGAGAGACTGCAGGCATTTCTCAAGCACTCTGAACATGAGGTAAAACCAGCTAAACGTAGATCTTCAGATCTCAATATCGTGCATTCCCATGGCCATGCGTGTGCTGAGAACAACATGCAGTGCTAAAAATATGGATATCGCATTCATCAGTATGCAAAAAATTGGTTAACCATTCATATTTCATCAAGGTCGGTTTGCTTGAAAACATGTTTTATATTCAGTGATGACAGATGTTTATGTAACCAAGAAAAGGACAAGCACACTTCGTGCTAACTGGATGAGAGTAGAGGACACTGCGTGCTGATTGGAGGATACCGAAGCATGCTGCATTCTGATTGGAGGAGAGTGCAGAAGTGGCGCTAGGGCTTCACTCCTGTTCCTGCTGAACTGAGCCAGCATTTAATCAACAAACTGATACCAGTTCAGCAGGCACATGAGGGCACAGCCCTCGATTGTTTTGTCAACACCACACCATCGCAATTATTCAAATGATGAGAGAGGATTTGTCTGGACAAATAAAAGGTTGGTCACAACACCACGCCTTGTTTGCAGAGCCTCCAGGGAAGCCATAATTCAAGCAATCTGACCCCAATTTGCAGTTAATGGAAGGTTAAAAGTGCAGTTACCGCAGCTGGCAAGAGCAAACGTCTACGACAACAATCCATCATGTTTTCATACATGTTTTACGTTTAGGTGCGGTTGTTCAACAAATTCTCAATGGTGAAATTCAGTCATTTTAGTAGGAATCCATGTGAAAATTTTGCCCATGCAGATTTCGCAATGGGTTCAAGTTGGTCATGTGAATTCGCCAAAACTGTTCTTAATACATGGTAACTATTTACAATAGACATTGGATGTCTCTGCCTGCAAAATTTCGCTAAGCTGAAACTTTCCTTCTTACTATTTTCCGTTGTTTAGACAGAAATGCAGTATAAAACGCACTTGGATATACTAGCATACTAGTAAAAAAAAAAAAATCAACATTGCTTATTAAAATGTGAAGATAAATAGGCACAATATCCAGCAAATAAATAATATTTTAACTGCTTTGTGATAATTACGTCACTGACATTAATTATAATAACGATTTCCTGAAAGAAAAAGATATTTTTAGGATATTTGTAGTTCTTTCGGTAGAGCTGATGCACTTGTGCATATTGCGGATGAATTTAAAATAAACTAATTGTCATAAATGCTGATTTTTTTGCATATGTACATGTCACAATCGTTCAATTTCATAAGCTGTTGTACGTTCACATTTAGCATCATTCTACGCACTAAATTAAACTTTTCTTGTCTTTAAGATATTCCCAAAGTCGACTTGTGTTAATAATACCAAGTGTTTTTATTACTATTATTATTTTTAGACATGTAATGATTAAAAACATTTTGAAACAAGTTTGGTTTTACGAATTTGGTCCCAAAATTTATCACAAAAACATGTTAATGATCTCTGTTGACTTCCATTTTTTGTCAAGTCCAGCCCTTTATAGACTCAAACTGACGTATGTCGTAATTATTGTCAGTGCTGCAAAATAACCACCATATAAGGCTGCATTTGGGAAAACTGTAAAAATAGTGCATTGCTCCATTATTGCAATAGTTCCATTGCGTTCGACAAAGTGATCCAAACCTGAGCTATAAAATGAAACCCTGACACGTTTACCTCATCCGCTCCGGCTAATGGCTCTCAGACGTGATGCTAACTGCAGGGCTAAGAGCTTAACCTTCCCTCTTTTGCATACATGTCCTAACTGGTTTCACATTTACTGGCATCCCACCCTTCATTACGCCCAGTTTCTGCCCTGTCTCACTTTGATGCCAGAGAAAGTGGGTGGACATCACCTGACCATGATGGGACGGGTGGATTTCCCTGTACGCATACCATCATTCAGTTCACTTCAGGCACTGAACTTAGCCACTGTGAACAGAATTCTTAAGGGATCAATGCTCACCAATTAGCTAAGCTCTGTGCCTTTAGCAAGCGATGACCTGCTGGACGAACTTGAGATGGAAAGGGTGCGACCAAACGAGGTCTATTAGCTAGGAACACAATGGATTTTGAGTATTTATGCCTACTTAGTCACTGCAATTGTAACACAAATAATTCTTAAAAGCATAGTTCACCTCAAAATGAAAATTCTGTCATTAATTACTCACCTTCATGTCGTTCCAAACCTGTAAGACCGTCATTCATCTTCGGAACATAAATTAAGATATTTTCGTTCATCTTCGGAACACAAATTAAGATTGACACGGTACTCTCGATAATGGTGGAAGACGGTAACTCAGGAGGGAAGAAATTGTTGAACAAAATTGTTATTTCTGTTTTCTTTACACACAAAAAGTATTCTTGTAGCTTTGTAAAATTAAGGTTGAACCACTGGTGTCACATGGATTATTTTAACGATGTCCTTGCCACGTTTCTGGGCCTGGGAACATTTCAGTTGCATTGCTCTCTTTGGAGGGTCAGAAAGCTCTCGGATTTCATTGAAAATATCTTAATTTGTGTTCTGAAGATGAACAGAGGTCTTATGGGTTCAGAACGACATGAGGGTAAGTAATGACAGAATTTTTATTTTTGGGTGAACTATCGCTTTAACATCGTGTTTGAATTAAAAAAGGACAAGAATATCTTCTGATTTAGCCACACTTGAAGCCATTGTGAAATTAAGACAAATCTGTGAACGCATATCCTATATTAATTTTTGGTATAATATATATATAATAATAAATTAAATTAGCACAAATCTAATTACATATAAATATAAATATATAAGTGAATTGTAAAATATAAAACAGTATAAAATATATAGTATTGATACAATAAAATATTAGATATAATACATATTAAATATATATAGCGTTATATTTTATATATAAAACATTATATTTATATATAAATACAGTATCAAGACCATAGTACTAGGTCACTAGGGAAGGCTTTGGGACTATAACCGCTCTTGCGGAGCATTGTTTTATTCAGGATTTTTCAGTCATTTATAACAGACCGTCTGATATCAAGCCTAAGCGCTGTGGGTGTCAAATGAGGTTTGCATCCTCATTTTTTTGAAACTTGCCAGATGCCCTTTTGCCTTCGCCGATATTCCAGTAAGCCATTATCTGTCATTCCTGAGGAAACATGATATTTCCAAAGCGATGAGTCACTGTTTGTGTTATTGAGTCTGAAAAACATACCAAGCAGTTGCACTCACATGAACTAAATGCCAAAGAGGTTACATAAACAAAAACTAAATCTCAATATGCTGTAGCAAGCAGTACGTTAAAAAAGAGAGTTTTACATTTTCAGAAGAAAATGTAAGTGCCATTTGTTAAGGCAAAACTCACCAACACAACCCAAGGGTGTTTTATGTGATTGCCTGGGTGTTGCTGTGTGTTGGTAAGGTGTTTTTAGTGGCTTAGGCACGTTGCTATGTGGTTGCTATGATGATTGTTCATTGGTAAATGTGGAAAGAGCTCTATTTTGGTTCTTCACGGTTCTTCCTGGGATGTTTTTGCACATTTTATCATCCACCAGGCAAAAACAAGTCTGGATTCTTAGAAAAGTAAGCAACCAAAGTTTAATTCTCACAGTTAGGGGTCTGCTTAAATCTATAACCCCAAGGATGAGCATTAGTAATAGTCATGCTTGACTTATTAAAGTAAAATCGTTTCCTAGGTGGAGCAAGTACATTTTGATGAATGATAAAACCAGCATAATAAAAGCAGGAACACGCATTAAGAAAGTAAACAGGGTCCGTGTTGACTTTAAGCTACATGCACACAAGCACCCTGACAGACTAATTAAGACAAATCTCTCTGCTTCTTACAGGATCTCCAAAATACAGCCGGTCAGGAGCTGGACACGTACCAGCGGGAGGCGGTGTAGGTGTGGGGCACCTGAAGAACTGTGCAGGGGTGGAAATCCCTGGCAATGTGATTTTCATTTCTGTTTATCCACCAAATCACGGTGCCAGGAACCCTCCCCACCACAGCCGCACCTCCCACCCACCCACTTCACATCCAAATGCTCTGCAGCTGCCGTCCAGCTGTGTCCTGGGGCGGCCCATACCCTATGGGGAGAGAGGGAGAGATCGTCAGCTTTTCCAAATCAGGTTTGTGTTGTGGGGTTCGACCCCTGGCGGTGATCTAAACCACTCTACTGGATATTTTCAACACTCTCAGGGACGATACGGTAAAACTGTAGATTTGAAGGCAAGCTACTCATAATTTAAAGGGACAGTTCACCCACAAGTAAAGATTCTGTCTTTAATTACTCACCCTCATGCCCTCATGTCAAACCCGCAAGATCTTCGTTCATCTTCAGAACACAAATTAAGATATTTTTGAGAGCTTTGTGACAACAACAAAGACAACAACGCAACTGAAACGTTCAAGGCCCAGAAGCGTAGTAAGGACATCGGTAAAATAGTCCATGTGACCTCAGTGGTTCAACCGTGATTTAACGAAGCTAAGAGAATACTTTTTGTGCGCATAGAAAACAAAAATAACGACTTTATTCAATTATTTCTTCTCTTTCATGTCAGTCCTCTACGCGCGTTCATGACAGTACCACAACGCATGTGTGTGCATTCTTCTGCTTGTAAACAAGGCACAGCGCATGTGTGTTCTACATCAGCAGCATCACACAAATGAGTCGCGAATGGCAGCGGTGACTAATCGGAAGAGAAGAAATTGATGAATAAAGCTGTTATTTTTGTTTTCTTTGCACACAAAAAGTATTCTCGTAACTATGGTTGAACCACTGATGTCACATGGACTATTCCAATGATGTTCTTACTACCTTTCTGGGCCTTGAACGTGTTGGTTCCGTTGCTGTCTATGAAGGGTCAGAAAGCTCTCGGATTTCATCAAGAATATCTTAATTTGTGTTCCGAAGATGAACGAAGGTCTTAAGGGTTTGGAACAATATGAGGGTGAGTAATTAAAGACAAAATTTTCATTTTTGGGCGAACTATCCCTTTAAAGATTTTAAAGTTAAAATATGCAACTTTTTATGTTAAATAAACTTTCTATTTGTTCCACCAATTGTAGATGGAGTGAGTGTTCAGGAAACCTGTTTGGAAAGTGTCATTATTTAGCTATTTCGTTGAGTGCTAGTGACGAAGAAATGACAGATTTAAACTAGAGTGAAGTGAAAATAGTTATGATGAACCAAATTGAGGATAATATATTTTAGAAAATTATGAGGTTATTTCCTTTATAAAAACACACAATAAATTTATAAAAAATCAAATCAAATACATCTTTTTAAATAGTGAAATAAAATTTAAATAAACTTAATTCAAGTCTAGCTTGCTTTCTAACCTAGTTGTAACCTAATAAACTATTTAATAAACCTGGCATTATATTATAAATTCTTTGGCTCTTTGACAAACTGCTTTTGTTCCTCTTTTGTTAGTGCTTTGGATAAAGGCGTCTGCTATAAATGTCATTTTTATTGAAAATGTAAATTGTAAAACGTAATAGTAAAAATGCTACCGTAAAACCTTATAAACGGTTAACTAATTACCAGCTACCTTACCATATACAGTGAAAAATCATAAATGATTAACAAGTATTTCAGTCTTATGTTATCTAGCTAAAACATCTAAAAGCCTCTGAAAAAAAAAATATAAATTTACAGTACTTTTCACTTAAAACAATGGGTTTTTTTTTTGCCAAATAACATGAAACCTGGCATTTCCACATCATTTTTTACTCTGGAAGTGTCTCGACAGCTTCGCTTGTCACACAAAACTATTATATTGCTTCAAAAAAATGTAAAAAGAAATCAGTGCACAACTACTTTCATGACACTTTAATACTTTTGGGGATTTTTGGAGCTTGACAGACATGGTCACTATGACCTAAATAAATATGGCAGATCCAATGTCTAATTTAAAGGTACAACAGAAATAAACAACATGAGAGCGAGTCATTTTTGGTGAACTATTCCATTAAAGTTGCACTGCTTTCAAAGCTTCCCGATTCAGCATATTTGGACCTTAACTGGACTTTTTTTTAAGGATAACTGGCTCCACAAAAGCCCCGATCCTAAGGGGAATACAGTGAAAACCACAGTGTACTTAAACCTGGAATGCAATAATCTGCTCCTTGATATAAATTGTCTTGTTTAGCTGATAGACATCGACTGCCTGAGAAGAGTCCAACATGATTAAACAGCAGATGTTACGGTACAACCGCTACAGATACAGCTGCCCAGTCAAAGTTCATCTTTTCAAAACTCCTTGTGGAAAAACATGGCTTGTGTTTTGAATGGCTCAAGACGTGAGCGCTGCAAACAGCTACTGGACAAATTTGTTCCCAGAATCCTATTTTAAGGGCTCGGTAGCATTTTTTCTCTTTCTTTTCCCTCTTATGGAGTGAAATTTTCTCAAGAATATAAAACGAGGGAAAAGGGGGTGAACATGTAGAAAAGAGTTTGCTACGGTCCTATGCAGAAGTGGTCTGATGTCTCGAGTCTCCTTTCATGGAGCTGATCGGAACAGAATGATCCATTAGATTTGGACTTTCCTAGACTGGAGGACGGACAGACGAATTTTAAAACCATGACGAATGCTACTTTTCGTGCTGCAGAAAAATGCGATGTGTTATTGTTGTTTCCACAGCATTCCTAGGCCACCCTCGTAGTGATGTCATAATGGCGCGATTGTGCTCCTGTCTGATAGCGTTTTGCTGAAGGAGAAGAATATATTTTGGGATATTTTTCTTGCTGAATATGTTTAAAATTTCACTGATAACAATGGGGAAAAAAATGGGTTCTGACGAATGGATTTCCGTGGCTGATTGTGATTGTAAGGATAAGGATTCGTAAATCATTTTGTTTGTAGTCGAAAACATCAGATATCAATGTGCATTTGTCAAATTATCACTTTAAAATATTCTTTCTTCTTATCACTTTATCACTTTTTCTTATCACTTATCACTTTCAAATTATCACTTTAAAATATTCAAACAACTTCATTCTACCATTCTACCATGAACTACCATTCAAAAGTTTGGGGGTCAGAAATAAAACAATAATTTTATTAAGTTATTAAGTTATTAATTTTAGTAAGTTCACTTTTCTCCAAAGTGACAGTAAAGTTGTAAAAATATTATTCAGCACAACTGCAACATTGATAATAAGCAGATGTTTCTTGAGCAGCAAATCAGCATATTAGAATGATTTCTGAAGGATCACGTGACACTGAAGACTGGAGTAATGATGCTGGAAATTCAGCTTTGCAGCATAGAAATAAATTACATTTCAAAATATCTTTGCTTAGAAAACACTTATTTTAAATTGTAATAATACTTAATAATATTACATTTTTTCTGTATTTTTGTTTAAATAAATGCAGCTTTGGTAAGCATAAAACTAAATATTTCAAACTTTTGAATGGTAATTTCCATGACTTTTCTAGTCATGGAAATCACAAAATCCCATTTTCCCACATGATGTCCATTACAAAAAGCAATATGTCTATACTTACATTATATATTACCTCAGCCATATTCTGTCATGTGCATTTGTATTTTAAACAAATGCAATAGTTCGGTGTACACTGGGTTTATGGTGGAGCAAGAGTCTGCAACTGTCTGGCTTTCTCCAGGAAATTGCTAAAGCGGTTGAGGGTATGTGTCAGTGTACTGTGAATAGGACACTGTGGTGCCAAATTTTTCCAGCCAGGGAAAATGTATGTTAACACCTGGCCCCCTTTCCTACTATATAATCAGAGATTGAATATTCTATATTAAAACAGCATAAAACCAATGAATGAGGAAAAGAGGAAAACAGAAGCTGAGAAACAGATTGTGCGAGATTTGCTTTTGAAATACAGCAATTTGCTGTAGATTATAGATTTTCGTTGCCAAATACACTCTAAAGGTCACAGTGAAGTTCAGAGAGTAACACGTTTTATTGTGAAACACATCATACAAGGATTACAGCTTTACTGAGCACTAAATTTAAAAACAGAGGTGTTAAATGATGTAATGCCATTATAAATCTAAGAATAGATTATAATTAGTGCTGTCAAACGATTAATCGCGATTAATCGCATCCCAAATAAAAGTTTTTGTTTACATAATATATGTGTGTATACTGTGTATAT
>JAFVLL020038444.1:0-37930 GCA_021397915.2 Tor tambroides | reverse complement strand
GAGAGGGGACGCAGCCAGTGGAAACTTGTGGGATTTGGTCAACCACAGGGGTGTGTGTTTGTGGAGTGTGTGTTTGAAGGGGTTGGCATTACGCGTCGGTCGGATGTCTCTCGTGCAAACGTGTGCGCAAACACACAATTGGCATGCCTGCTGCGTGTTGGAGGTAATCCGATGGCAGGATCAGCCCCCTGGAGTGTGTAAGTGTGCGTGTGAGCCAGTTCATCTGTGTTTGCCTAACTGTGTTGATCTCCTCCATCTTCAATAAAATCTAATATCCCATAATAACTCGCACTCTCACCTCCTTCAGCTGTAGTTTTCTATTCGTATACACTGAACTCGAAGAAATTACTCAATTAAAAATGATTAGTTAGTGGTGTTAGTGGTATGGACATGCCTGATGCCTCAAATCTTGCTGCTTTTTGAGGAGAGGTGTGCTATTACTGTGCCAAGTCATCATACTTTGGACAATAAAATGGCTGAATCATAAAGACTTGGTGAGGGCTTTTTTGAATTATGTCTGTAATTAACCACCTAGCAACCACTCAGAGCACCTGAGAAACCATTTGGCAATGCCCTAGCAACCACTCAGAACACCATAGCAACTGCACTGCAAAAACCCCTGAAATCCACTCTATAATTGTGTAAAATATACACTACCATTCAAAGGTCTGTACTTTTTTTGTTTTGTTTTTTTTGGAATGAAAGTAATACTTTTATTCAACAAGTATGCATAATCAAAAATAAATACTTTTTCATTGTTATATAAAAAGCAAATATTTTAAACAATTCCTATTCTTCTGAACTTTCTATTCATCAAAGAATCCTGAAGAAAAAAGGTTTCCACAAACATACAAAGCAGCACCAAATTAGCAAATTAGAATGATTTCTGAAGGATCATGTGGCTTTGAAGACTGGCTGCTGAGAATTCAGCTTTGCCGTCACAGGAATAAATTATATGTTAAGATATACTTTAAATCATAATAATATTTCACAACAGTGTTTACTGGAACAGGAATATGAGAAAGTATTTTATCATTGACACTTCACCACTAAGTATTAGGCTTTAAAATGAGAAAAATTTTGCTCTCAAGGTTGTCAGTAGATGAGACATAATTCTAAATGCTTTAGAAGTGATTCTTTAAGTGTCCATTTTTGTTATTTGTGCTGTGTAATGAAAGAACTTTTAGACGGAATATGTTGTATGCGTACCTTGCAATTATTGAAACCCTCTGCAAAAAGCGTGATCTCAGCTATGAGGGTGGAATCTGGCACTACCATAGAGATCGGCCGAAACATAGACTTCAAATTATCAGGCAGCTCAGTGCGGCCAGCGTAGCCTACAGAAGAAACATACACACACAGAAAGAACAAGGGAATGAATGAGGGAATGAGAACCACAAACACACAACGAAGCACATATTACCAACCCTATAAAGATATTTAAAGGCATAGATCACCCAAAAATTCTGTCATCATTTAAGCACGTTTTTCAATCAGTTTATTGATCCAGTTTACACAACCCGTCTCAATGATTTGTTAATGAATCCGAATCAATGATCCAGTAATAGTGGCTAAACTTACAGTCATCATTTACTTTCAATATATGGGAAAAAACTATTTTATGTTTCACAAAAGAAAGTAAGTTGATATGATGGAAAAACGATAGTGAATAAATGATATCAATTTTCATTTCTGAGTTAACTACTCCTCTTAGCACAACAACAAGCAGATTGAGCACCTGGGTTCATAGTGATGAAGATCCTACAAGACCAAACCAAGTTGATCTGTCTCCCCTCAAAGATAAATTTGTCGAGTCCCGCTGACAGAGCAGACAGAATGGACAGGATCTGCTGAGTGACCACGGACAGCACCTCAATGTTTATACGATTAAACTCATCAAAACAACCCCACGCACCTGTCTGGAGAGAGAGACATATGCACATACTCAACACTACATTAACTGTTTCGTTTAAGTGTTTGTATGACATAGTTTACTACGTACCTGAGCCAGGCCAGAGTACATGCGGCCCATAGATTTGAAGTCCAAGCCTTCTGAGCAGTTGACCACAATCACGTACATGCCCAAAGACTTACCCAGATCTTTAACTGTCTCTGTCTTCCCAGTTCCAGCAGGGCCTTTGGGAGAACCGCACCGGTGCAGATGCAGTGCTGTGGTAAGTGTCATGTAGCACCTACACCGAAAACAAAAGCACTGTCTGTAATACATCCAGTACATACACTGACATATACATTATGATAGTTACACATTCATACAAGCACTGCAGGCAAGAAACCCATCTATGTAGCTAGCAGCCATATCACCCTATAGCCCAAGACCGGTTACCCACTGAAGCTAAGCAGGGTTGAGCCTGGTCAGTACCTGGATGGGAGACCTCCTGGGAAAAACTAGGCTGCTGCTGGAAGAGGTGTTAGTGAGGCCAGCAGGGGGTGCTCACCCTGTGGTCTGTGTGGGTCCTAGAGCCCCAGTATAGTGATGGGGACATTATACTGTCAACAATCACTGTCCTTCGGATGAGATGTTAAACCAAGGTCCTGACTCTCTGTGGTCATTAAAAATCCCAGTATGTCTTTCAAAAAGAGTAGAGGTACGACCTCGGCATCCTGGCCAAATTCGCCCATTGGCCTCTGACCATCATGGCCTCCTAATAATCCCCATATCTACTGATTGGCTTCATCACTCTGTCTCCTCTCCACCAATAAGCTGGTGTGTGGTGGGCGTTCTGGCGCACTATGGCTGCCGTCGCATCATCCAGGTGGATGCTGCACACTGGTGGTGGTTGAGGAGATCCCCCCCTTGTATGTAAAGCGCTTTGAGTGCCTTGAAAAGCTATATAAATGTAATGAATTATTTATTATTATTACATCAGAATTTCCCTTTTTTATTTTATTTTCCCTTTTAAAATTATTCCTTATTTTATATTACAATTGAAGTGTGAATTTGGACCAGTGACATATCGCTGTGGACGGAGCTATCCAGCACAAAGTTACCGAAATAAAGAGCTAAGAAAGTGACAAAATTATTCTGTCACAATCATGGCTAGTTATGGCAAAAATAAAGACATGCAT
Source organism: Tor tambroides (assembly GCA_021397915.2). Taxonomy (NCBI): domain Eukaryota; kingdom Metazoa; phylum Chordata; class Actinopteri; order Cypriniformes; family Cyprinidae; genus Tor; species Tor tambroides. The sequence continues at coordinate 34,843 of JAFVLL020038444.1, read as the reverse complement.
GGAAGAGACCACATTTATTACTTTCTACTTCATCATGTTTTATTGACTATTTCTAAACCATTTTTACCCTTAAAGGAGGATTTGTAGCAATTTTGTTAACTTTTGTTAACTTTGTTTTAGCAATCCTTAGGGCTAGGATATAAACAAACTGGCACACAAACTGACATTCACTCAAATCATATGCATCCATAAGCGCATACACACATGGAGAAGAGACAGACAGACAGGCTCAAGCACATTGTCCATGTCCTTGAGTGGGCTTAAGATGTCACCCTCTCAACATAATAAACCCGGATTAGATCCTTCCTTTCAGTCCACTGGAGGCACGTTCTGCGCTGATTTTCAGCGGCCTCTGAAGGCACACAACAGGAAATCCGCCACTGACTCCTGACTCCACTTCCTAGCAGGAATCGCTGCATAATTTCATGTAGAAGAACATTTTTGCATTTTTGTTCTATTATCACACAAGAGACATCTGGAGCTCCTCTCTCTCTGCCTCTATGTGCAGGTGTGCTCTGCTGATGGGGAGGTAAGATCTTGACTGATAAGGTTAATGACATGAACTCTGTCTCTCCCTCATAATGACTTAGATAATGGCTGAAGTCAGATAACGGCATCAGAATCCCCATAATGATCATTATGAAGCAGCTGATCACACATCAATCAAATGCAAGAGTTGACTGTCACACAGGACAGGATATTGAAATCTCTAGTAATCTGAGAGTTATGGTATAATATGAGAGTGTAGGTGATTATATCTCAGCTGGAGGTTATATTTGTTGGTGGTGTTAATGCTTCTACATACAGAGCAAGTCTAACACTACAAGCTTCACTCTGATTTTACTGTGTGTTCTCTGGTGAACTGGGGGAGCTGGTCATCAGACATTTTGATTTAAGGGTTCATTCTTAAAAAGCCTGATATATTTTTATTTTTTGACAAACATAAGATGTACGAATTTCAATGGAAAACTAAAATAAAAAAATTAATTCATTAAATTTCTGAAATGGATGAGTTGGACCAAAAAGTGAATTAAAGCAGACAGTAAAGTGCCTGGCATATAGGGGAAATTAAAAAAGCGTCCCAGAGTGCCCTTCATAAAGATGATTGAGAGAATCTTTAGAGTGTGCAGAGATGTCATTTATAACAAAGAGTGGCTAATTTCTAAATTTCTAATTTGTTCAATAAGTTCATTTTTGGTCACCACATAATAATAATACTTCTAATGCTTTATTTTTTACTTTACTTTATATTCTATGATGTGCAAATAAAGAAAGAAATAAAGGTCCCACTTCATGTTAAGTGGCCTTAACTACTATGTATTTACATCAAAAAATAAGTCCAATTTACTTATTGTGTTCATATTGTATTGCAAAACACTTCTGCTTCTATTGAGGGGGGGATATGGGTAAGGTTAGGGACAGGTTTGGTGGTATGGATAAGTTTAAGGGTGGGTTAAGGTGTAAGAGATGGGTCAACAGTGTAATCATGAATTTAATTACAGAAATTAATTACAGATGTAATTACATACAGGTATTTTTAAAATATAAGTACACTGTAAAAACATGTATGTACACAATAAGTGCATTTTAACCAAATGCTAAATTTAAATGTAAGTACATAGTAGTTAAATCTACTTAATATAAAGTGGGATCAAAATGAAAAATAAAAAAATAAAGAAAAAGGTATGTCCATACTTTAGACTGTATGAGGTTACATTCAAACCACCATGGGGGTCTTTCTTCTTTATATGTTGATGTTTTTTTTTATATTCATGACATTTAAATGTTTATGACATTTTTTATTTTTCATTACTTATGACATTTAAAACATCCAGAATTCATGCACCTCTGGAATGTCTACTACTATACAATACACCATTCTGGGCAGAAAATAGATTGGACTTTTATGAAGTAATACAAAACAGTATTTGTTTTGTTTGTGATTTACTAATAATTCATCCATCCAAAAGTTTTTATACGGCCAAAAAAAAAAAACCTCACTTTGCACATTTAAACCCCATTCAAATACATTGATCACAATGATGTGTTACCTGTCTGTGAGGTGGGTGATGACCAGACGACCAGAGTTGCCTAGGTACTCATAGCCATAGCGGAAGTGAGTATTGGTCTGTTTGATGATGCAGTCGTCCACATCCTACGCACACAGACAGAAACATTTAGAGGGTTGTGGTGATCACTTTCTCCTTCCCCATCCCACGATCCTGTCTCCCCCAACCTTGTCCCAGTACAGATGGAGCTGGCACAGCCAGTCAAAGGCATTGAAGTCACAACAGCCTGCTTTGGCCAGTTTGCTAATGACATCACGGGTGTGGACCTCAACGGTGACCAGGGCGATGATCGTCAAGCGCAGAATCTTTGATAAGTTCCCTTGTATGGCTTCAGAGTACTGACACCTGGGCAACACAACGCAAACACTGATTATTAGAAGACAGACACACTCAGACAAAACGCAAACTAATTTTATGGATCAGGAGTTCCAGATCAAACCTAACCACAGTTACTCCAAACACAGTCAGTAAACATCAGCTGAGACGTGTAATGTAAATGTAAATTATCAACAAAAAAATCCCCACCTTCCTAAAGCCCAAGAAGCCATGCTCTGAGACTAAATCTCAACTCTCAAAGGCACATAGACAGGCCTGAGCCATTCTCTGTGTCTCACTGGCTTTGGCTTATAAGATGTGATTGGATTAAATTCATTTGAGCTGCCGTCCTTAATTAATTTGTGTATCTAGTGCATCCTGTGCTCCAAGTACAAATACACACGAAATGAATAACTCATTTTCAATAAAGGGTTTGAGTGAAGTCAGCAGTGTATGTGGAGTTTATCCACTAGTTATTAGCAGACTCGCATTGAATCAGTGCCCGCAGAACTCCACAGAGAGCTCTGCAGATTTCTGCAGAATCAGAACACCTGTCATTCCTAAAATTCTACAAATCCCCCACTGCTAACATGGTTGTTAATTAAATATTTGGGCTAATTTTATTTTGCTTTCAGCTACTAACAAGAGTGTAGTACTCTCAGCTTCATTTAATACCATGCTGTAATCCATTCCAGAGAATCCCACAGATTTCTACATAAATCAGCACAGAAAATGGGGAAAATGTCTGCAGATTCTGCCTAGGTCTAGTTATTAGTAAATATAAAGGCTGTTCACATCACATCCAACGTAAAACAAAAATTTAAATGAAAACAGAAAGAAAATGGAACACTTTTCCATCTGTCACTGGTTGGACAAACAGGTAACTGTTGGACTCAACAAACCTTTACTGTGCCTAACTGTCTTTCCCAAGAGGACAACAGCACAAGCAGCACAATTTGACATAATTCATAAATTGCCCTTTTTGGTGTTTAAACTGGTGACCTTTAGATCACTAGCCCAAATCTGTAGCTGTTAAGTTCCTCTCACCTGTTTCTTTTTTAGTGATTTAAGAGCAGCCTTATCTGCTCTTTCTTTGCTGGTCATGAGTGCTCTGGTGACGTCTGTCACTGGATTTGACTGGCTGTGATCACCATCTGTAAAGACAAGCAAAGCAGTTTGAAGTGGAATTACTGCATGCACACAGACACAGACAGGCATACAGACACACACTCTCACCTCTCCTGGCCAGTCTCGTACCCATTTACCCCTCTTCCCTGGCATCTTCTTGAGAGCCATCGAGCAGTTCTTCAAACTGTCCTTTAGAGTCCAACGCATGGTTCGCTCAACATCACACAACCATGCCTACACATACAAAACGAGAAGCTAAATGGAAAGTGCAAATGTCAAAAAAGGCTTTGTTGGACTTTAGGTTGGAAACACACCTCCACTGGCCCCTCCAGAAGAACGGAATGAGTGAAGTCAACAAACTCCCCATCAGCTGAGAACATCCCACTGGCCTCCGACTTGTTGTTATTGATCTCAACCTACACACACACAAGTAGAATATTTAAACTAATGTTCATGCTAAATCCCATACATTTCTGAAATGTCGAAACATATATACCAACAACATGACATAAAATCATTCAGTATAAGATTTTGGTGCATATGTACCTTGTTGATGCGGAGACTTTTGATGTTATCAAAGCACTTCTTGAGGTGCGGCTGAACAGCTTCAGGGTTGCGTGACTGGCCCAGGATCTCCAGGAGGTCATTGTTAGACAGAAAGTAAAACCGAGGAAAGATCTGACGTTTGGTCTCCAGGTACATGTCCAGAGACTTCTGAATCTCCTCTAACTTAGTGTTCATTTCTGAGAGATTCTCTAGAAGACTTGAGACAACAGAAAAAAGGATATGTGTCCTTTCTTGCTTCTTTATTGACATTTTCTGTCTTCCTATTCAAAAGTGTAATACATTTTTCCAGTGGAACTGAACTGGTTATATATATCATCTCAATCTCAGAGAGTACTTCAAGTAAATATTGTAGTAAAAGGGGCTCGGCTAACAAAAAAGTCTCTGTAGTACAGTAATGAGAATCACTACTGAGAAAAAGTGAAATGACTGAATTAATTATGTTTGTGCTTATTCGTCATTAAAATAATTCTGCAATGCAAAAAAATCGTAATAGTTAACAGACCTCAGTTTTTTAATGCAAAATAGATTTTTTTTTTTTAGGTGAAATGTGACCTGGAAACATTTCATCCATCTGCCTAGGGTGTTGCCAAGATTGCTGCCAAGTGAACTGACTTGCTCCAGTAAAGGCTTTTTTACAGTTATTGAGGGCGGTGAATTCCGGCACCATCCTTTTATTACCTGGATGGTGTGTTCCTCTGAGAGCATTTTTGTCCTTGTTGAGTCGGTCCATGATGATCTTCCAACTGGAGTTGACGTCGTCAAATTCAGCCGTCTCAGGAACCAACTGCTTACGTATGTCATCTGCCAGAAAGATATTCTAAACAAAGCAAAAAACAAAGAATGTGGTAGCGGATGACCAAAATGAAGAACAGCACAGAAGGGAAGATAAAACAGTTTGGTGCTTGGTTGGAGCCATCACAGGTGTGTTTACAAACACTCATACACACAGGAAATCCAGGCTGACAGCCACTGTTTACTCTCCTCATCAGCTACGAGAGAACAGATGTGTGACTCTGAACATCGCTATGTGTGTGTGTCTGTGAGATGCTAATCTTTTACAGTGAGTTTGTGCATCACATGTAGAGAGCGGACCCCACTGTGATCTAATGCAGTGGATTGTGACTGTTGTTTATTAAGAACGAGAAGGGTGTGAGGAAGGTCAGGAGTGTGTTGTGTACAGCAAATGCCTGAATAATGTAACCATAGACTTTTGAAGCACAAGAGAAGTATTTGGATGAGTAATGTGCTGTATAAAACTGTAGGAAGTGCTGTGTGTGCGCACCTCTAGATACATCCACTGTCTTTGTACAGTGAAGATCATTTCAATGACTTCCAGCACCAGAGACAGACTACGTTCCCAGTGGTCAACTTCCTTTTCAAATGCTTTGACGAAACGAGATGCTTTCATTACAGAGAGTGTCACCTGGTTGTCCTCCAGAGCCTGGAACACATCATCTGTTCCCCTGAGCACACACACAAACATGCACACAGTTTAGAAGATATATTTGTAAAAACATTGCATAGACCAGTAGTTCTCAACCAGTGGGCTGGGACCCACTAGGGGGCCTCATAACACTTCCAATGCTGAAAAATGCTACAAATTATTTCAAAATAAGCTAAAACAGCTAAAAATCAAGACATTTCTTATTTTAATTTGTTCTTTCAACAACTGCCATTTTTATTTAAACGTGACCTATTATGCCCCCTAATATAATATTATATAATATTGTATTACAAGTATATTACAAGTAAAATAAGTCTCAGGTGTCCCCAGAATGTGTCTGTGAAGTTTCAGCTCAAAATATCCCAAAGATCAGATTTATTACATCATTTTGAAATTCCTATTTTGAGTGGAAGCAGAAACACGCTGTTTTTGTGCATGTCTCTTTAAATGCAAATGAGCTGCTGCTTCCCACCCCTGTTTCCAGAATAGTGCTGTGCCTTTACAGCTTGTTCCTCAGATACTCTGCTAAAAAACATCTGCTTGGTTTTGATTATCACGTCTATCATGCTGAAATCATGCATTTTAACGCCATCTCAGTTTAAACTTCTGATACCCAGAGCATGTGAGTACTAAACTAAATTCTCTTTCATGTCTTATTGCGCTTAAACTGTCAAATATACACAAGCTTATGTTATAAACACACATGAGTTACAAAAACATTCAGTTATGTCTGTGAAGGTAAACAGCTGGCAAAGAAACTGCATGTTTATATTAGATCTGTGTGGCAGCAGCATAATACATAGTAAATAAATCAATAAATCCACTGCTCTCTTGTCTCCTCTGAGGCTGGGACTCTAAACAGTGTTCCGTGCTCATTAGTGCATTCAAAGACAGAACAGTTAGCATGCTTTGCTTGAACTTTCACCATGTTGTTTGAACTGGTACACCGTAGTCACTTGCGGAAACAAAATGTCGCCGCCGTGGGTGGAAACTTGCAGATTAAGGGGCGGTAATATTATAATAAGATCCCCTTTCTACGTCACGAGGGGAGCGAAATCTGAGTGGCTTGTTTTTTCACAAGCTTGCAGAGAAAGGCTTACCAAAAAAATTACTGGGTTGTTCTTTTTCATATTTTCTTGGTTGGAAGATGCAGCAGGGACCCGATTATAGCACTTAAACATGGAAAAAGTCCGATTTTTATGACACGTCACCTTAAAGAACTAGGGTTCCTACAGAAACCTGCTATGAGGGAATTTTCAGTTTTCAAGTGTGACAAGTCATTGAAATGTTTATTTTCCTAGTTATCTTAGACTCTAAAATATTTTACTGGGCAGAAATTGATATTTGGAAATAATAATAATAATAAATCACAAACTCAAAAATGTAATCACAAATGACTGGAAACATCATTTAAATTCACTGGATTCATTACAAGTGTGAACCCTAACATACATGGTTCATGAAACACCTAGAATTGTGGAATTGAATTATTTTCATTTTAATTATTTATAATAACTGTTTATTTTACTATAGGCTATACATCCACTTCTAGTTTTTGTAAATCAAACAATAAATACATAAAATAAAGGTCAAAAAGGTTGAAAACTGCTGTCATAGATGCAATGGTTTTCATATTAAGATAATAATATTTCTGTCATGACAACTCTCAGAGGGATTGGCATGGTAATGTACATGACAATGTTAATGTGTTTGGTCTTGGAGCAATAGATCTGCTACGCTGCTGCTGCGGCAGAGCAAGTATCAACTTGCTACTGCCAACACATCCAAAACATGCTGCTGTGAGCATGTAGGAAATACTGCTGCTGCACATATATGATATAACACCAATATACAGCACACATGAATCACCCCATAGCAGTTCTATACTGGTGGAGCTGGGGAAGGAGGAGGGTTTCTAAAGCGCGCTGCAACTGCTTCAGAAAGCGCTAACCAAGTATTTGAATGTTGAGCAGCAAGCTCATTGGCTGCTGATACAAAAAGAACCAATCAGCTGCGCCATGTGATAATGATGTCATTTAATGCCAAAACTTTGGATTTACTAAACTTTACTCCCAGAATCTAACCTGATGACATTATTAGATTAGCAAAACATGATTTAGCTCATTTGTGAGCATTTTAAATAACAAAGACTGCTTCAAACATCTGTTTTACTATATTTGTGAATACACTGACCCTCATAAGTACAGGCAAACCTGAACATGGACCCAAAGCATATTTATAAAGGCACACTCACAATACAATTAAAATAAAGAATGGCAATATAAAGAGCTCAAGGTTCAGCCTGTTAATAATTTGGACAAACTATCACACATCCCTTTCTAGCTGGCGCACACACAGCTAGATGTACGAAGCAAACAAAAGAGAGGACAAAGTGAACAGCAGTGGCTCTCGACCCCCCTCCTTGGCATACTGCGTTGCCATGGCAGCAACCTCACGCGCTGCCGCAGCCGTCTCCATGCCAACGGTGGAGCTATAGCCTCACTGCGGGGACGAACGGTGACTGCCGGCACCTGATGTCCGCATGCACACGCACAAACACACACTCAAATACATTAACACAAGCACACAAAACCACAGGAAAGACACACGGTGAGTTTTACACTCTCACAGGCACAAAACAAGGCACACATCTCTTGATTTCTCAGACTGAAGCCGCAGGTGTGTGTGTGTGTGTGTGTGTGTGTGTGTGTGTCATTCATCTCTGTTTGTCTCTGCCTCTCCATCTCCCTGAGCTCTAACTGATGCCCCTGCATGCGGAGTGTGTGCATATGAGCCATGGAGAAGCACTGCACACACACACACACACACACACACACAGACACTTTGCACATCCAGGACAGCAGTGTTAGTTTGTGAAGGACACAAGGGTGGGATAAGAAAGAAAAAAGAGAAAAGGATGAGTGTAAATACCTTAAAACAACATCTTCACAAACTTCCTTTTAAAGGGAGGAAAAAGGCTGAGAGGGAGCACAGGACTGATGGGAAAGAGCGCATTTTATTTGTAGTGCATTACTGAGGAAAGAGAGAAAGAAGAAAGGCGAAGAGAGTTCCAGAGAGGAGGAGAGAATAAGAGGAGGTGAGTGACAGTCGTGGGCCACCTGACCTCCAGAGCGACAGCATGAAACGAGGCACAATCTCTCGCCTGCGGCACCTACCACCACACACTCAGAGGAATAATCTGTCTGTTTTTTCGAGTCCAGGCAACATGACAGACACATATAGCATTCGACACACATCACTGAACCAGCGCCTGAGGAAAACCACTTCACACACACACACAAGTGAAGTCCAAGACCATTTATGGTTGAGGTGAGCCACTTGGCTGGTATTAGTTGAATTCACAGTTGCATATCATGAACATTTCTAAGAATGAGATCAACAGGTCAGATTCATAGTAGTGTTTAAACGCTGTAAAAACGTTTGGTATATTTTAAATTAGATTAAATATTTTTCATATTTAAATTACACTAATTTGGGGTCAGTAAAAACATGTTTGCAAATGACTTTTAACTTTTAACATTTAACTGATCAAAAATGCAGTAAATATTATGAAATATTATATTGAATTTTATTTCATTCCTGTGATGTAAAGCTGAATTTTCAGCAGCAATTTCTCTAGTCTTCAGTGTCACATGAACCTTCAGAAAACATTCTAATATGCTGAACCTTCTCGGTTACACTTTATTTTAAGGTGTGCTTGTTACAGTGTAATTATACATTTAAGTACTGAGTAATATTAATTAACTACATGTACTACTTACTATATGGTTAGGATTAGGCTTAGGGTTACTTGCATGTAATTATGCATAACTTATTGTTATAGTAATAGTAAGTACCATGTGTAACAAGGACACCTTAAAATGAAGTGTTACCAACCTTTCTTATTATTATTGATGTTGAAAACAGCTGTAGCTTTTTTTAAAGGACTGTTTTGATTAATAGAAAGCTCAAAAGAACAGCATTTATTTGAAATAGAAATCTTTTGTAACATTATAAATGTCTTTACTTCCACATTTGATCGATTTAATGCAACCTTGTTGAACAAAAGTATGAATCGCTTCTCCTTCAAAAAAAGTCTTACTGACCCCAAACTTTTGAGTAGTAGTGTAGATTACAGTATGTTCTATTTAAATATGTTTCATAATGTAATATAATATATAACATCATATTAATATGATATAATATTCACATATAGTTATATTAATATAATATATTCCCTGCTCCGTGTGTAGAGAACACAACGTAAGATCCCTTTGAATCATAACACAGCTTTAATCAAGTTTAAGTGCACTTATGAGCACATGGTGTTTTGCCCTGAGGCCACCATAAAAATATAGCACAATAAAAGTGAATGATGACGGTTGAGAAAGAAGAAATCATGTTAGTACGCTCTGCATTTTTGCATGTTATGGTATATGAATAAGTGACCCATGAAGAGCTCCTCTGCTGACAAACTGACAAAATTTTGGATTATGATCAAAGAAAGCATTAAAAACATATATCAGAATATAACAGGATATATCTGAAGATGAATGGCAGAGAACCTGTTTAAATCCCCAAACATAGACAGTTAATATGAGCTTTAAGCTACTACAGTATAAGTGGATTATCAGGGTGCATATAACTCCAGAAATATTACATAACTTTAATCCCAACATTACTGATCAATGTATAAAATGTGACTAAAACTGGCCACTGTTTGGTTGTGGTTCAACACTCTTCAACAGGTATTCAAATGGAAGTTATTTTATACTTTTATTCAGCAAAGACACATTAAATTGATCAAAAGTGACAGTAAAGACATTTAACAAAATGTTTCTTTTTCAAATAAATGCTGATCTTTTCAACTTTCTATTCAAAAAAGAGTCCTGAAAATAATGTATCATGGTTTCTCCAAAATTATTAAGCGGCACTGATAAAAAGAAATGTTTCTTGAGCACCAAAACAGCATATTGGAATGTTTTCTGATCTCTTACCAACCCCAAACGTTTGAACGATAGTGTAGACATTAGAATATGTATACTTTTTGACTTGTTTACTCAAATGTTATTTTCTTTTATATATTGGTGTTTTGTCTATTATACTCTACCATTGCTATCATAATAATATTGTTCTGACAGACATCTGTTGTTATGGAAAAAACGAAGATATCGTTAAATGTGGATGGAAGCATACAGCACGGCGGCTATGAGGCGGCGTCTCTCTCACACACTCAGAAAGGCTGTAAATTATCACCTCTGCTATAAGTGATCACACATTCCACCCGCCTGCCGCAGGCCTCTGATTCAGACCAATCACCGGAGACCTGCTCAGTCTCCTGTGGTCTCAACTCTTTCTTTCTCTCTGACTCTGCCTCACACACACATGAACATTAGCAGAGGGAAAGGTGCAGTGATGAGAGGATTCATTCTCTCGGTCTCTCTCATATATACACACACACAGCACAGCAGCTCTTGATCTATCATATTCATCACTCTCATCACATCATCTAACTGTGTTTCTTCACTGCAAGCTGTTCGCAGAGGAGCAGCAGGTGAGAGAGAGGACTGAAAATCTCTGACTACATTACTACTACCACAGCATTATCACATACTATACGCACATACAGCTATCAAAATAAGGAACTGTGTCATTTTTAAAAATCATTTTTAAAGAGCAGCAATATTTGCCACCTGGAATTGATTTTCACTTTCATAATGGCATTTTTTTTCTAACCTCATAAAAAACAGGTACGTTGTCCATTTGACACATGACAGTTACTTGACCTGAATCAACTGCAGTAAATTCTCTGCAAAATTATGGCTGTTATCACTAAAATCAACATCACCATACAATACAAAAGCAGCTACAAATAATGCACAAAATATCAATAAAATAAAATCTCAGTTAGAATGCACGTTTTCAAAGCTTGAAACCAACTTAATTTTAACAACACATTCACTAAACCCATCATTACAACAAAATATGAACAATATCATATAGCCTATTACATAACAGATAAATTCACTAGTATGCTATTAACATTTACATATCTAGGACATTTTTGTCACTTCTGGCAACTTTTTTCCTTCAAGCCATGGTTCATTTCTGACTCTGATGAGGACATGAAATTTTTTAACTATAAATACTTTAATTATAATTACTACAGACTAATCCATAGTTTCAAAATGATTGTGATTGCTTTAAAAAACAACCAAAAAATAGGGGACATCGTGTTAAATTCTGTCAGATATAGATGACTTCAATAAAAGATAAACAGCAAGGAGGATAAATGAAGAGAATCACCAACTAAAGATTCCTTCTATATCTCCATTATTAAATGCTTTTTTTTAAACAAGTCTTCAAACATCTCCATAGATCAAGAGTATTTCTTTATCTCTCCCTCTGTTTCATAGCAAACACAATTCCATAACCTCTTTGAATGAGTCTACTGTTTGTGCGTGTGCATGCGTGTGTTTGATCAATGACTTTTCCATTCGCCCCGCTGTCATGCAGAGAGTTCATCAAAGAATGCTGAAACTCATATTTTCTGCAGGGCAGTAACTCCTGCAATGGCCTTTATCTCTCTTCCCATCTCTCTCTTTCTCTCTGAGCCCAATCAGGGGGCTTGTGGATGTTAATTGAACTGGGCTGAGGGTCTCTTTCTAATGTGCAGCAGATGGTCAGGGCATTCCTGCTTCCTTTATCTCACACACATCATACACGTGTAAGCGCGTATAAACACACACATATGCACACACACTAGGTGGCAGTGTTGTACTACCCTGGCCCAATGAGTCACAGTTAAAGCCCTAAAGCCATTATAAAGCAATGAATGCTGATCATTTAGAGAAAGTGACCATGTGTGAGTTAGAATGTGAAGCTTTGCTCTATGCCTATAGAGTAAACTCACTCTGCTTACCAAGTAAAGTGCCAACCTAGGCTGTTTCTTAAACGCATACCGATGTTCAGATTGAAGCCACTGATGACTAAAAATGCTGTCTATGTAGGCATCTCACTACATTTTGAACAGCCTATAGGTACTAAACCACACAAATTCGCACACACACTAACCGACTTACAGTGTACCAACAGAAAAACACAGAGGAGGACATGACCTCTCAAAATACCTAGTCATCAGCAAAACTAGGCTGGGACGTTCATCTGCAGCTGTGTGTGTGCGTCCAAACAGCAGCATATGCGCATCAGGACAAAAATGTGCACTGTAGCAAGCTGTAAATAAAATACAGTGTTGGTTGGAAAGCATATATGTCTAATTTAATTACAGAAACTAGCATATGCTGAAAGTGTTTGCACACACGTTTTGTCTCGCATCATTAAAGACCATTTCCTCCCCGGCTCCGCTTGATGTTAAGTCACGACTGCTGGGAGAGTCCATCGGTCAGTCGAACCTTCAGTGCAGGACGGTTTTACCGCATATTCTGGAGAACTGTCACTCGTGCAACTGCAGAGCAGGCAAAGAGATGCTTCTATGCGCCATATTTATACAATGGGTGTGTGTGCAGCGTGTACAATGCGGGGCTGTAGGTGGTAATTACAGGTGATTTGCACTCCGTCCTGCTAACGCTTAATTATAAGTACACAGCAGCAAACAGAAAGCCTCTTCACTGCAGGACCATTAACGCACAAACAGCTCCATCTGTGTGTGCGAACACTTCAGCCTCTATCATGAATACTATCATCATTAATCATCTTTTCTCCTTGTGGACGGGGCTGTCCGTTATTGAGAGCCTGAGTAATTTGGAATTGATTCTGTCCCCTGTATACAACCCTACCACTGAATACTAAACACATAGTATTTGTTGATATGGCATACACCCCACAGACAAAAAAAACAGAGGAAGAAATAGAGTGACCAAAGACGAGTGAGAGAGGGAGAACTAAAGATAAAGCATATGTCCACCTTTTGTTGCAGCACTGACGGGGATGAACAATACCAGCAGGTATGTGTGCTAAACAGGGGGGAGAGAAGGTGAGACCACATCCTTTCTCTGTTCTGCAGGATCTAAGCTTCTAGAAATAAGCAATAAGAATCTTCCCCCTCTTTCTCTATATATCCGTTCGCTCGCTTTTTCTCCCTATGCCTACCTGTCAGCAAGACACCACCTCCTATGATTCTCTCTCTCTGTCTCTCTCTCTCTCTCTCTCTCACAGGTGGGTGTGAGACACTGACGCATATGACAGCTTATAGCACAGAGAGCTGTAGTCTTTATGACTCTGCGTATTAGTGCATTACTAAACATACAAACAATCACGTTTTAAACTGAGCTGTTTCCTACATAGACTTTTTAGGCAGTAAGGAATGTATGGGGTATTTCATTTGATCTAAATGGAAAGAAGACTATGAAGGACAGATGGATCAATATCTTAATGGAGACAACAGACAAAAATTAATGACTAATTCAAAACGCCAAAAGAAACTTTTTTGAATTCATAAATATATTTAATTTAGTGTTTGCTTTATTTATGCATTGATTTTCCAACTGAGAATGTCTCCACGGGGAGGTTTTATCAGATTTAGTTAACATTTAGGAATAATTTTGCTCCAAAACTGCAGCTAAGTACAAACACATTTACTTATCCATCAAGAATGAGAACACAGCTTTCACTGTTTTAAATATAAAATTCATTAAAAATGAGTACAGACCAACCCTCCCCCTAAAACTTTTTAAAATGAAATTTTCAGCCTTGTTTACTTCACTATTAACACTTGTAAATTGTATGCCTGTGTCTATATATTTTTTCTTATAAATGTTATATAAATGGTTGTGTGTATGTGTGTGTAAGCTTATGAGAAAATTCACATATAATCATAAACCAATTTGTCCCCAGAGGCAAACTCTCGTAAACAGTATTGACACAAAATTACATAAGCACACAAAAATCTTTAAGAGAAATCTCCATAGAGACGTATAAAAAACAAACTAACACTTCAGAACTGCTCTTGCATCAAAACGGACAAACAGCCAAAGACTTTCACAAACAACGCTTTTGACCCGTTTCCGATTCATCCACGCAACTCGCACATAAACACGCTGATACACGCGCGCACACACTGCTTCCAGCTAAATACGAACAGGCCTGAAGGCATTTTCAGAAAACTTTCAGCCCTTGGGAAGGAGGCTGCTTGTACAAATGATTCTATTAGATTAGAGCTTTTGTGCGGCTGCCATATGCACAAAGCATCCTCTCCAGTTCTTATCTGCTCACAGCTCGTTTGTATAATTGTCAGCACTAAACACTTTGTGAAACTCCCGAACGGTCTCAATCAAACCCAAAATAGCAACAGCATCATTTGAGCTCATCTAAACACAAGAATGGCTTTTTCCGCTAGTATTTATTCATTCATAGACAGACAGTTTATGTTCTTTATTGGACCCTTTATTTGTTTGTCCAGAAAGCTTAAAGCAGCCATTCTGAGTCCTGCTCTCTAAGGAGATTGATAGTAATTATGTTTGTGTCAGAGCTCAAGGTGCCCTGGCATTGATAAGCCATTTAGTCTGTGTATAAAAACAAGGCCTGCTGTCAAACACGGATTTGAACCGGACTCTGAGAGAGTGATGCTGTCCGGCCAGTGGCTGTGATTCACACCCCGGTGAACTGCCCACCTAGACAGCATTTTTGGGCATCAAAGGTGCATTTAAACACTGGATGTGTTTCAAAACCTACTGAGCTACACACCTAGCCAGAATTTTTGGATATCAAAGGTCCATTCGAACACTGGCTGTCTTTCAAAACCTAGTGAGCTGCTTATCTAAACAGCGTTTTTCCACATCATAGGCGCATTAAATCCGATAAGAGCATTTAAATATGCCTGTGATGCCCAAATTTCTGTCCAGTAGGCAGTAGGTGGCTCACTAGGTTTTAAAACACAGCCAGTGTTTTGTCTCATTTGCTCGTTCTTTCCCTGTGTCACACAGAGTAATATGATAATGTGGAGTTACTGGCTCCTCATGCGTGGCGGTTCTCCCCTGCAGCAGGGCGCTCCATCATGTTGAGGAATGGTGTTTTTTAGGCTATGGCTTGTTTTTGGCACTAATATATTCAATATTACGGTGCTGTAACAGCATGGATGAAGCCACTAACAGTCCCTAGGTGGACAGGGACAGTTAAAAAAAAAACAATTCAGCAGTTAACTCCTCGACTGGACATGCATGGAAGTTATGGTACAATTACGTCTCAGTAAAAAACAATCCAATATATCAATTAGGCAAAGTCAATTAGGACAACTCCCCAATTAAGATGGAAAATCTGCTGGTGGAGGCTGTAGGCTGCAGCAAGCTGCTAGAGAAGACGAAGCGTTTCAGACTTGAGCATATGTGAATTTTGTTCTTGTGTTTTCTTTTTCTGAAGGGAATTATGCTGCAAATGAAATCTATTGTGAAAATAAAATAAAATACTTTCTTGTTTAGTTGCATCAACTGTGGTGTGAACAGGCCTTCAGGCCAGGGACTTACAGAGAATCTCTACCACCTCAGGACGCTGAATCATCATTTTCATCTTTTTAATATTCTGCTTATTGAGCACCTCTGCAACCTTTTGACTGACGTTTGACTTTCTTGAACCTCTGGTTTCTCACCTCAGTTTGTGGTGACCTTTGTCTTTGTAGGGTGTGATATCCAGGGACGTTTCCTCCCATGTCTTCGTGATGCCTTCCAGTGTCTGTAAATCAGAGGTCAGCATTAGGCTTTTTAATGTTAGCACTAATCTTTCCAGACACATTCCACCTCAGCACTGAACGCCATATTGTATTAGAGCCGGAAGGGCAGCCATCGGTCTCGTGGGGATGTTAGACAGCTAGTGACAGGGAAAGAGCACTGATTGGGGCCCCTGCAAAGTTCGCCCCACAATAAACGTCATAGATGGAGTCTTTCTAGAAACGCCAGACATGTGCCAATGACACTTCTCATTTACTATATATATTTTAAAACCTAGCAAGCTGCCTATCTAGACAGCATTTTTGGACATCACTCAAACATTTAAACACTGACTGTCTTTTAAATCCCAGTGTGCTGCTCACCTACACAATATTTATCGGCATCACAGACACGTCCGAACATTTGCTATGCTTTAAATATAGTGCGCTGCCTAACTAGACAACATTTTTGGCCATCATAAGTGCATTCAAACATTAAACACTGGCTGTCTTTTAAATCCCAGTGAGCTGCTCAGCTAGACAACATTTTTAGGCATCACAGGCACGTCTGAACATTTGCTATGCTTCAAATACAGCATTTTTTTGCACACATAAGTGCATTCAAACATTTAAACACTGGTTGTTTTTCAAAACCCAGAGAGCTGCACACCTACAAAGCATTTTTGGCATCATAGGTGCATTTAAAGATTCAAGCTATAGCTGCATTTTAAAAAATAGTGAGCTGCCTATGTAGAAAACACTTTCGTGCATCATAAAGGCCTTGCAAAATGTTTCAAAATCTATTCAGAAACCTACCTACCTAACATTTGGTTGTTTCTCAAAAGCCGAGCTTTTTTCTAAAAATGTGAGCTGCCTTTCTAGGCAGGATTTTATTGTATTAAAGTCACATTTACATTCTGCTAATTTTATGGGAGAACGATTTTGCTATGCAGATTTTGCAACTGGTTGAAGCTCAAATTCTTGTTGATCAGCATAAAGCTGTTTGGTTTGAAAGTAACTTCTGTGTGAGCTGTCAATCATACATCGCTATACTATTAACGATAGACAATGAACCATTTTTGTCTGCAAAATTTGGCACAAAATTACACGCGACCACACCTTTAGAGTTGCCACCTTTAAAGACTGCCATCTATTTTGTGACGATGGTAGGCGACTAGTGACAGGGAAATACCTTTAATCATGGCCCCTGCAAAATTCCCCCAAAATAAACATCAGAAACGGGGTCTTTCCAGAAACACCAGTCATGCACCATGCCAACGATGCTACTCATTTACACGCTGTCTTTCTCTTCTTCTCTCTCTGCGAGTAACTTCTAGGTGAACCGCTCTGTGCTTTGGGGGTTGAGGGTTTGCTCTCCCATTGCCGCTCTCGAACCAAAGCTGTGTTGTTGTAACCTCTGCAAGCACAGAGCAGAACGTCTGGGAATCTCCCTGGGCCGAAAGCGAGAAGAAAGAGAGGAAGAAAGTAGGAGAGAGGGGAGAGGGGAGGAAAACGGCCTCCCACAGTCTGACAGCTGGACAGGGCAGCTCTCCTCTGCAGGGGCAGTAAAGGCTGCGCTGAAGGAAATTAAGCGCAAGGCTCATTTCCCCTGTGGCTGCCACACATGACCCGCGACTGCAGCCTGGGGACAGACGCCTCCAGCTGCACTGCGCTCATACTGTACTGCACTATTACTGAACACAGTCCAGGAAATTTTCCTTTTCAAGTCTAAAATAGGACTATAAACCAGTCAACTCATAGGCCTGTTTCACACATCCCGTGTCTGCAACACGTAGCTTGTGCTTTTACACTAAAGCGAGGGGTGAGAACCAGGAGGGCGTAAGTGACATTTCTGGTGAAATGGAGATATATACATCAAATGAAAGCTCTTAATGAGCTCTTTCTACTGGCAAAAGTACTGTCATCCATGAGTGTATAAATTTGTATTATAAACAATTGAAATCAGCACACAAAGTCAGATCAAACTATGGTAAAATTTTTGTTTTGGCTCTCCTGTAAAGTTGGTGAAATGTCACTTACGCCCTCCTGGTTCTCACCCCTCGAAAGGCATTTCTGCTGCGTAACAGCTCTATGCAGAAAATAAAGTGACTGCTGGTTTACTACATTGCATATTTCTTCCAATAATAGCAATAAATTACAATACAAATAATATAATGGATATCGGAAGTGGGCCATTGAGAATTATTACAAACTTGATAGCCATGAAATCTAATTTATATGAGGAGGTGGAATGACGTTTATATCCAAATGGTTTACACAGAACCTAAAACACAGCTATGAACTGCTTAAAGCGTCTGGATTCAGTCAATCTTTATTGAATAAAAAGTGCTTTTTATGAATTTGCATCAGCTGACATGGAGGTGTTTTTCAAGCGATGGGGGACTTATTCTTCTCTCAGTATTATGTTGCTTCATAAAAGCCAATATTACAAAATATAGTTTTAATAAAAAGGTTTACAGTACATGTTCAACATTTTTTTCTGATGAGTTTTATAAAAGTCTGTTTCTGCATCAGATTATAAAACGAATAAATACACTACAGTTCAGTTAAATGTTTTTGAAAGACTCTTATGCTCATCAAGGCTGCATTTATTTGATTAAAATGTATAAAATATTAAAAATGTGTAAATAGTGTGAAATATTATTGCAATTTAAAATCCACATCTGCACTGCTGCCAGACTCTTAGACTGGGGCTCTCTGCTGTGATTCTCTGCTGGTTTCGGTCTGACTACCGGATGTCACCCTGAGGATATCATCTTTGACCTTCTAAACCTGACCTCTGACCATAATCCTCCTGACAGTGACTTTCCTTTTCTCTTTAACATACCAAACCTCTGAGGATCTTATGCACTACAAGAGGAGCAGAGAGAATTGAACCTTGATGAACCTACAGTCCTTCAATAGAAACAAAAGTGAATAAGGAAGATACTCTTAAAAATAAAGGTTCCAGTTATAATCGAAAAGGGTTTTACAGCCTCAAACTCTCTGAATCATATCACATGCTTTTTAATCATTTAATTTTTCCCTATGAGGTCCACTTATAATGCCATAATTTGGTTTTCAGGTTTCCACAATGTTTTAAGTGAAAGTCTCAGTACATTTTGGACAATTTGATTTATCTTTTACTTTTAAAAACCCTGAATCCAATACGCTGATCTGAAGAACCTAACAACTAATAACAAGGACATTGTTAATTCTGAATAAACCATACACAGTGGTGAACTCAAAAACCCCAAAGGAAAAACTGATGAGAAAATGGGTTTTTTGTTGCACTTTAGATTCAGAAAAGAACTTTTCTTATGAACTGTTCTCTGTCTGAAGCGACAAAAGGAAATAAATGAACCCAAATTAGAAAGAAAGAGTTCTGAAGAGGGATATCATACCTGTTCGACTGAGAGCTTTATGTTGGCCGCTCCTGATATGTCACTGATCCGCTCAGCATAGTGGTCCAGACCCAAATCCACAATCTTCTCCAGAGTGAAGTCTGCACTGGTCGGGTCAAATGTTTGCTGCACCTCTTGCCTTATTTGATCCCAATGTCTAAAATAAACAGATCCACACCGTCTTTTGAAGATAAAATCTGACTGGCCAAGACGCTTTGACATTGACACATGAATCTGAGCTCAAATAGCGTGGAAAAAGCTTTTATCAAAGCCATTTGATCTATTCCAAAACCTAATGAGCCGCCTACGGGCCAGCGTTTTAGGACAACATAGACGCAGAGATGAAGACTTTTCCAAAAGGAGGGCAACTTAATTATGCTGCCTCCTAAAATTTGTCCAAATTGCATGCACCCTTCATAGAAAAGGCAATCCCAGAATACATTGCGCTGAAATGAAATAAAAGTACGTGATGGTGGATTAGGCAATAGATAATTGAAAAGTATTAGTGCTGCAAAATGATTAGTCGCGATTAATCAACTCAAAATAAAAGTTTACGTTTACATACTATATGTGTGTGTACTGTGTATATTTATTATCTATATATAAATATAAATACACACACATATATTTATATATTTTAAAAAGCATTTGTATGTACTGTATGCATTTGTATGTAAACACTTGTATGTAAATATAAATATTTTACATATAAATCTAACATATTTTTCCTTAATATATACATGTATGTGTGTGTATTTATACATACATACTAAATATACACAGTACACACACATATAGTATATAAACAAACTTTTATTTTGAATCGATTAATTGTGACTAATCATTTTGCAGCCCTAAAGTATTTTAAAAAATAAATAAAATTATTCTAATACATATATTAGAATACATATAAATATACAATCCTTTTCAGTATTATATAAGAGAAAAAGTACAGTGTAATTAAAAATAAATTATCTTATCCAATGTATATATAGGTTAATATGTCTATATATAAACATGCTTATACAGCCCAATAGGTTTTGAAACAGAGATACTGTGTAGGCCTTTAGGAGAAATGATGTTAGTAATTAATTAATGAAAGGTATGAAATGAAATTCCTAAAATTACAGAGAATGTGTGTTATTTCAAGAGCTGAAGAAAAACAGTCCACTGTGCTATTTAGTCACAAAAGACTGGTCATGTTGACGGTCAGATTTTGTCATAATAAACAGGTGTGACGGGCGACGACAGCGCAAGGATTGAATTCTCCCATGAGAGATCCCGCAGCCATGACGCACAGCTTGTTGTCTTCTCTCAAAGAAATCCACAGAGACCGTCAGTACATCTGATCCACAACAAAACACAACACCGCTATTTCAAAAAACATCCTGCCAATGACTGGCTCCTCTGAGATCGGGCCCGAGCATTCTGGGACGCGATCTTTCCTACGAGTGCCTGTTTTTCTTTCACTCCTCTTGTCTCCCGTTCTGTCGGTCATGTACTTCTGAGGCTGGAGCTCTGTTTATTTTCATCTGCTTCCCCGATGTGCTGCGCTGGCCAGCGGGAGACGCTAACAGGGATCTTTCAGAGGGTTACATCAGTGTGATTAGCCGGCTGTCATCAGGGGAACGTGAGGCCTGTCTCTGCCGTCTCCACCAGGGCTGTTGTAGCACGCCTGATTGGGGCCGATGGGTTGTTGTTTTGGGAATGCCAGATCCAATCAGATGGCTTAGGGAGCGAATGACAGGGCAGAAGAAAAACGAAGAGAGGAAAACGTCGCGTTTCTCTCGGCAGGGATGGCGCCGGAGTGCACAAACGCTCTGAGTGATAGAAAGGAGAGAGGTGACGAGCTGTAACTGAGGGCTGGCTGTCAAGGTGTGGGATTACAGCTGACCCTAGAACAGCAATCGCCACCGAACCTCTGCTGCTGATGATTATCAGTCAGACTTTATAGCAGACCTCGGGTCACGAGCTACAGAGGGCAATATCCCGAACAGAGAGAAGTTACAAAGAGAGATTGTCTGCTCAAGAGACAACATGAAAGACGACAGTGTCATTTTGTCAGGAACCACTCTTGATAAGGAGGATTAGTGTGAGAACGACACTTCATTATGCTGAGGACACCGATTCGTGTGTGTGAGCCCCCCCACCTCTCTCCCATGGCTGGATTTCTGAGGTCTGTGATCAGTGGGATGATTTTCTTAAACTGCATGATCTTGCTCTTAGAGAAGTCCACAACCTCCCAGTGCTTGTCCTGAAAGAACACACATATTTGTAATAGTCAGAATCCCACTGCAGGCTGCAGTGTAAAATGCTGAGTGCTGTGTTGTTGATGGACTGATCTCCTGTCAGTGGAAAAGCACCCAAAGGGTCTGAATCAAGCAGGTGTTTCTAATCTGCTTAAATCTAAATGTCAGGATAATGAGTAGCTGGTGAGAAGAGAAGCTAAATTAGCTTTAAAGGGTAATTAGCTACACAAAAGGGCTTTTATCACAGTTACAAAGAGAAACGAAGAAATGAGAGTCTCTGCTGGACCCTAATGAAGTAGCATCAGTATGTGTGTGAGTACAGTGGAAGATGAGTGAGAGACTGAGACATCACTGACGCCGCTGATAGCAGTTAAGTGAGTCCTGATGGCTGCTAGGTTTTTTTTTTTCATGTGAAGGTCTTTGTACTTAATTTGTTAATTGTGCTGCTTAATTAAATTTAAAAATTAAAAGTGCATATTAATAAATATTATTTGTGTTATTTACATATATTATACATATAACCACACCCAGAAAGAAACAAGAGTCTGTGCTGAAAACATAAAATATGAAGATGAAACACGTGCATCACTTCCAGGTACATTAGCAAATCAAAAAGAGTAAAAAAAAAAAAAAAAAATTAAAAAAAACATTACAATATATACTAGCATTTAAATGTTTAAGGTTAGTAACCTTTTTTAAGCTTTTAAAATAAATCTGTTATGCTCACCAAGGCTGTATTTA
This sequence comes from Tor tambroides, assembly GCA_021397915.2. Taxonomy (NCBI): domain Eukaryota; kingdom Metazoa; phylum Chordata; class Actinopteri; order Cypriniformes; family Cyprinidae; genus Tor; species Tor tambroides. The sequence continues at coordinate 12,269 of JAFVLL020038444.1, read as the reverse complement.
TTTGATCACAAATACAGTAAAAACAGTAATATTGTGAAATATTACTACATTTTAAAATAACGTTTTCTATTTTAATACATTTTAAAATGTAATTTATTCCCGTGATGACAAAGCTGCACTTTTGGCAGCCATTACTCATTGTCAACTGATCCTTCAGAAATTCTTCTAATATGCTGATTTGGAGATGAAGAAACATTTTTTTATTATTATCAATGTTGAAAACTGTTGTGCTGCTGGATATGCTTGTGGAAACTTCCAATCCTGCTGACCCAAAACATTTGAACTTTTCAAATATTTTTAATGTATACATTTTTTATATTTAATGTTTATGTATTATTTTAGTGTTATATTTTGACACATTTTTAATGTAATTGTATATACTGTAGTTTAACACTATATAGCTAAACCAATAAATTCTGTACTATTCTGAAGACTACCACTGTTTATTAGAAACTCCCATAAATGTCAGCTTGGCCTCTGAACTGACTAAAATTGAGGTGTAGGGTATGTTGCGCTGACTTGCCTTGAACTCTCTGCTGAGTGTGTGGAGTCTCTTGAACATGGTCTGGGCGGCGTTATCCATGGCCTCGGTCTGTAGAGAGGCCAAATGACCCCCCCTTCCACTCGTCCCATAGAGCCTTCCACTGCTGGGTGATCTCCCATACCTGCTGCAGGTAATTCATGTCCTACAAACACACACACACATAAACACAATCTAAACATCAGTGCATACTGAACCAGAATTGGCCTTCACCATCAGTATCAATATTGTTCAATTTGCTGTCACGCAGGACCAGTGAATCGCCTTCAGCCTGTTTGCGCTCTTTTGTGCTGCTTTGTGTTGTGTGTCTGTGATGTATTGTACGAAGAAAGGTTTTTATTACTGTAACAGCAGTGAATAGGCACCTTCTCAAGAGTGAGGATGTCTTTAGAGGCCGGTTGTTCAATATTAAAGATGCTGAGACCGTAGCGTATGTTCTGCTGCTCTTCTTTAAGCAACTCTGACACCTGCTGCAGTGCAGAATCTGGGGTTACACTGCTGCCAAATGGACCTGCACATACATACACACACGAATATACATGAAGACAAAGTTAAGCCCTCACGCACAAGCACACAGATGCATATGGTTAATGATTAAAAAACTGCACATTCAGCTGTCATTTCCCCGGAGAGCAGCTTGTCGCTCTAAAAAAAAGCTCAATGGATTCCTATAGGCCAGAAAGTTAGTGAAGTGAGCATGTTTCTCACAATGTGCTATTAATGTGGTTTCACAGTTGGGAGCTCAGCAGGTCAGTAAGTCTCTTTCCTGAGCAGAGTGTGAGTTCTGGCTCGGACCCAGCTCCGCTCACAAGCCCGGACTCCCACGATCCACGCTCACTTGCGACAGCTTTGATTTACGAGATATTTGATCTTTTGAAAAGCGCCTCATTCATCTCAGGATGGCAAAACACAACATTTACAGTAACACACAGGAACGTACTCACACAGACACCAGCAGGGCCCATTATCTGCCCTAAAGGCCTCTGTGATATGTTTATAGGCGCGACTGTTTACGTCTGTCAGCGTTTTTAATGGATTCCGTCAAACACAATAGCTAAATCACACACTTGCATCTCCAGCAATTACAAAAACACACATTCAGCATTAAGGCGAGCCATTAAGCAGCATGTGAAGATCCATCGGGGATCTCCAGTCAATATTTGCGTAAAGTCTGATTTACTGAAGCATTTAGCACATGTTGAAGTGCGTCGCTGGAGCAGAACGAATTCAGGAGCACGGGTGTTGAGAGGTTTGATGACGCCCATTCTCTCTCTCTGTTGTGCCTGAGTACAACGTAAAGAAAATCTAATTAGCAACTGTTAAAATGTGCTAAATTTTTGATAAATCTGCCTTGGAGACTTCAACCAATCATACATGTTTAATTGGCTCTGCGCTGAGAAACGCAATGTCGTATTTTTCCTCCGTGCCGGATCTGAGAGGGAAAGTCACGCTAGGTCCGTGGAGAACAGGAGATGAGATTTTGAAGGGGCACCTTGGCAGGGGCCAGTAGTATGTGTTTGGACTGAATGAGTGTGATATTATTGAAACCGTCTCTCTCTCTCTTGAATACAAATTTCTCCCTGCACAAAACTGCTTCCTGGCCTCATTAACCTGAAGGAGCCCACCATTGTTTGCAGGAACAATCCAAACAATCCCGCCGTTCTCAACAAGTTGCAGCTGCCGCCCACGTTTGGAAATTCTGGGGTTGTGGGAAATAATGACGATGGTGTTGAGCGTGTTTGCCACGTGTTGATTTAGCGCAAAGCTTTCGCATTAATCGGCTGTGCCAAAACTCCAACTTTGTCTGAATCAAGACGGAAAGGCTTTTGGACTCATACTGGGAGAAGAAGAACATAGGAGAAAAAGACACAGGGAAAGAATGGCAGGAGATCAAACTGAAAAACAACAGACTTCACAGAGCTATCAACGATCACAAGGTAACGCAAACACAATGGAAACGAGATGGGGAGCGAGTGAGCAAAGAAGTGCAAGAAAAAGGGAAGAATGAAAGGGGGAAGGAAAAGTAGGACGAAAACTCTGTCCTCTTTGATACAGTTCGGCACAACGTGACTTTGTTCGTGAAGAGAGGTGGCAGCGCGAGACAGAAAAAATAATTTTTCAATCCCGTTTTTAATAGAGCAGAGAATAAACAGTGCAGAGACACCAGCAGGAGGTGGAGCAGCATTACGGGACAATGAGAGAGAGAGAGAGAGAAAGAAAGAAAGAAACAGGGCAGCAGACAGGCTGAGAGTGCAGTCAAGGGCAGGATGTCAGCGTGACAGTCACTTCTGCTGTAGGTGAGGATCCATGGCGTTCTGAAACATTATCTCAAGGCTAATTGGTTGTGATGTGCCGTGGGGCATGTGGGAGGTTGATAGCTCTACTCAGCACTCCCCACCACGCAGAACACCCACGGTCCCAGAAAGCAAAGGCCTGCGGTGCCGCCCATGTAGCGAACTGACCTACAGAAAAAGTGGCATGCTGGGATGTGAAGCTCACAGTAGGGTCTGAGACAGCACTGGCAGTCATCCTACTGACCGCGCACGTGTGTGTGTGTGTGTCTGTGTGTGTGTGCGTGTGTGTGTGTGTGTTTTCCCATTCTGTAACATTCAAATCTCTCACATTGATGTGTGTTTGTGTTTGATCACCATTGCTATTGAAGCTCTGTAGGGCAGATTGCGTCTTCTTCTTAAACTCCTCAGAGGAGAGGATCAGCCCACTCTTCATCATGTCTTTGTGTTTCTTCAACATGATGTCACTGTCAATCACAACCTGCTGGAACCACACCCACTCTGAACTCAGAGCCTCCAGCAACTCCAACACATACAGAGACGGAAAGAAAGAGTAAGAGAAAAAGAAAATCTAAGAGCGCTGAGTCAAATAAAAGCACAGTCAAATATGGAATGGAGGCAAGAGATGAAAGTGTATTTAGAAGACAATTTGACTGGAACACCTGAGGGATTGTATGTGTGTGTGTGTGGAGCGACACTCACAGTGGGGTCGACGGCAACCTCGTATTTCTCAAGGATGGCAAACTCCTCGTGGATGGGAGGAATCTGACTTTCTGTCTTACTCAGATATGCCTGCAGAGTTTCCAGAAGTTTTAGACTCTCTCCCATCTCCGGCAGCGTCTGAGGAGGCTGAGACACCCTGAAAACACACACAGCCAATGACTCTATGTGCATGGTAAATATTTAATGCCTATTGAATGAATTACACACAGTAACTCAGAACTAGTCACATATAGATGCTCTGTTTCAAAACTTATTGAGCTGCCTACCAATGTGACTTTTTAGTATATGGTGCTATGGAGTTGATAAGGAATTCTGAGTGGTTTTGAGCATGATGAAATACTGTGGCAGGGGTGCTGCTACGGTGAAAAAAACCCCCACAAACCAACTGCTAAAATTTTAACTACAATTAAAATGAAAACACAAATAACAACTACAGCTAATTCAAAATATTAATTAAAAACTCTGACAGTATCTCAGTGAACTAAAATAATACTGGCTAAATGACTGACAAAAATATTCTCTTGCTACTTGATGGGACCGTTTATTGGAGTGTCAGGCAGAACCTGATTTTAGCAAGTGCGACATGTTCCTGGATCAATATCTTTGTTGACCCTGGAACAACATTGTGATTAACCAATCAGATTTGAAGAACCAGTTTATAGTTTTTGTGAAGTTTAGGCTTACAATCAGTGTTTGGTGCTTGTACATCAGTGTCATTCATCTATCATTTCCTCTGATTTTAGGGATTACTCATGGGTAAGGTTAGGTTTAGGTGTAGAGATATGGTCAAGACTAAATTTTTGGATTAAAATGTTGTTCCAGAGTCAACAAAATATGCTGACCCAGGAACACATCTAACTCAGCAAAATCAGGACATACAGAGTGTCAGGCCATTAGCTTAGCAACAAGCTAATACCAGGCTCTATTGGAATCAACAGTGAGGTTTGTTGAGTCTCTTATGCTCTTCACGTGAGGAGTGTTAATTGCTGTGGCATGCATGAGTGACCATTAAAAGGGTCGCTGCCCATGAAGAGCGTTTCAAATTGGTCACTTATGAGGTTTCATTTCAGTTAGGATCCCAGCTGCTTATATAGAGAGCAGACAGCGAGGCACGATTTTGGAACAGAGCTCTCACACACACCTGAGAGCATTTTCCTGCAGGAAGCTGTGCAATTCCTTTAGTTTGGCACTGGCCATAAGGCTGAGCAGCTGTGTGAACTTGCTCTGCCACTCGTTACAATGTTGCAACAGAGAGAATTTGAGTGGAGAACAGTCCAGCAACACAAACTGCACACTTAACACTGTCTCCTCTTTCTGGACGTTATTCGCCACCTCTGTGTATCTGCACAAAGTAAGAGAGAGAGCGCATAAATGAAGTGAATGATTCTCATGAAACTAATCTTGAACCATAGCACAATGAAAATTTATATATTAAAAAATCTACCATTCAAACACAAGAGATGTGGTCCTTCTTAAATAAAGATTACCAATCATTTAATGTCTTATTTTGGCTTCTTAAAAAAAAATTGCTTGGTGTTTTGTAAAAAAAAAAAAAAAAAAAAAAAAAAAAAAATTTCTAACATGGCTACCTGGATAAAATAATAAAAACCACCTTTTATTTATTTTTTTATTTAAAAAACCACCTTGTGTTTATCAAGTAAGTTGTCAAAATGGCAACACCTTATGCTGTTCTGTGAAAGCAAACATTTTGCACATAAAGGTGTATTTTCCAATGATAAATCTGTAACTGGAGTTCAAAAGAATTCAAAGATGGACACTTGGATGCTTGTCTCTTAATTTTTTCTCCCTAAGAATGTTGTAATTGTATCTGTACTTCATATTCTCTACACTCTGTATTCTCATTACCGCTATAGTTAGTGCATTTTAAAAGATTTTAATTACTAATGGCTGTTAAATTACTTTTGCTTAAATTGATCTGTAAGATAATGTAATTTGATTATGTATTTTTTTGCTCATTCATAATGGCTGCCCTATTAGTAGCAATTTAATTAGTCATCTCAGTGCTACAACATACATACTGTAAATGAAATTAGTTTTTCAAGAAAAAAAAGTGTTCAGCATCATTTGATTTTGTGAGTGAATGTGAAGAAATGAAGTAGGAAGTTACATTAACCATAGTCATTTATAATAAAATGTGTCTGTGCATGCATTAATTGGTGTGAAAAAAAAAACTTTAGACATTAACAGGGGTGGCAGCCAACACACAAGTGTCCTCCCAGCATGCTCAAGGTCATTAAAGCACAATCACACACAAAGTCTGTGTCTCACTGCACACAATCACTTTCTGATCCACACACACACTCAAGCATCCATTGTTGACATGATAATCATTTGGCAGATCAAATCTATTGGGAAGAGATGTTGACCTTGCCCTCAGGACTGGCACCTTTGTGCTACACACATCAATAGTCTGAAAGGCCATCACATCGTTTCTCACGTGACCTCAAACACACCCCTCTAGTGTGCTATCACAACTCATGCATTATAAATGAAAAGAGATGCATGTATGATGGTGAGAGAAACATGGTGAATCCTTCAGTGGATTTGTTCACTAAAGAAACTTTTATTTTACTAGCACTGCAAATAATTCATAAGCTCACAAATCTTACTAGCACATACTTTTTTAGACCATTTAGACCCTGCTTTTACCACCTTAAAAACTAGGAAAGTTACAGACCTGGCTATGTCAGCGTCAAAGGAGGTTACTGTAGGGTTGAGCCGCTGGTAGCGCTGTATAAAGCCGTCTTTTTCGATTTCCCAGATCTCTCTGTGTTTGTCCCAGGTCTTCAGGTAGGTCTGCAGGTAAGATGCATTAGTCACCATACCTGCAGCTATGGCTCCCTGGATCTTACAGATCTCTTCATCTTGCTCTGAAACAGAAAGAGAGGAAAGAAGTGAGAAGAACACAGAAGGCATTGTTGATGCATGCCAAACAACCGCTGATTACTGTTGTGAATGGATTTTTTACCCAAAAATGAAAATTCTCATCATCATTTAGTCACCCATGTGTCACTCAATTCTTTTTTTTTAGTGGAACACAAAAGGTGGATTTTGTATAAAGAGAGTGGATCCATAAAATTCTTCATAATTTCTCCTTTTGTGTGCCACAGAAGAAAGCTATATGGGTTTGGATTGTCATGAAGGTTGAACGGGACTAAAAAGAGGGCATAAATGGCAAATGCAAGGGGGACAGAGCAAATGAGATGGATAGAGGATGTACCGATGATTTATTTTGTGTTTTATTTATTTACAGTACACTATAGTTCAAAGGTTTGGGGTCAGTATGTTTTGTTAAAACTTTTATTCAGGCAAGGATGCATGAAATGGATCAAAAGTGATAGTAAAGACATTTGTAATGATACAAATGATTTCTAAGTTGAAAATACTTTTTTTTGAACTTCTAAAGAACCTTGAAAAATGTTTGAATACCAAATCAGCATATAAGCATAATCATATAATTTCTGAAGGATCATGTGACAGTGAAGACTGGTAAATATTTGAATGGTAAATATTTACTGTTTTTAGAGTATTTTGACCAAATAAACCTCCCCCAAAAGTTTAGTGTATTTTTATTAGATTTTTTATTGTAGTGAACACATTAACACAGATTTAAGGGGAAAAAAACTTGTAAATGAATATTAAAAGAATCAGAAATACACACAAAAATGCAAATAATCAAATTATATGTTAATGAGGATTGCATCACTTTTCATGTTGATCTTTTCAATCAATTTTTATTTTTATTGCTGAAATATAACAGAATCTTGATCTTGCTAGCTTGTCCAGTGTCATGTGGTTTCTGTGACTGTTTATAATTGTCACTGTGAGAGCTGGAAAATGTGTGTTGCAGCAACTATTGTACCAGCGTGAATTCGGTTGTCGTTCAGCCTGACGGATATTCGTTTCGCTCTTGGTGTGAACAGACTATTCATCAATGATTTGTTTTGCTTATTCATTTTGCATTCAGTGTGAAAGGGCCTTTAACGGTGTGTCCTGAGCTAGCATTAATGCATTTCCCTTCCCTCTGGCACTTAGAGCGCTTTGCCTGAGGCAGTCTGTCTCCACAGACCAATGCAACCACTGTCTCTAAAATATACTCAATTAAGTCACACTAACATTTCTGCTTTTTCTTTCTCACTGTGTTTAGCTGACTAAGCATCATGGGACATTACCCATAGGCCTTAGTCCAAATATACCTCTGTAGAGCTGAGCAGTAGAGTAGAGTGCTGAATAACGCAGCAGTGCTGCCACAGCTGTGATTTATAGAGGTTGTGGTGTTCTGAATGCCCTCTGCTTGATGTATGATAGTGTCTTTATGCTGTATGTAAAACACATGGCCAGCAGCTCTCTGTGACCAACACAATGATTCGCACTGACACAGTTTTTTTATTTATACTTTTTGCCTTGAAATCACAGAGGGTATGTTTGTGATGTCTAAATTTGAGATTAGTGTCACCTCGTCACATAAACAATGTTATTATCAATGGCCACTGCATTACTAGATTTGACAAAGAGAGTCTGTCTCTGTGTACCTGAGCAGGAGATCGAGGAGTCGAGAGGTGTGAGTACCACCTCTACTCTGAATAAGGGGTTCGGGATGTCTTGCCATCTCCATTGATAGCTTTAGAGAGCTCCTGCAGAAAGCGCTTTATATTCACACGAAACGCCTCCTCAACCATTCGGTCCATCTTCTCCATGTATGACACCCAATGCTGTTGCACCTGAAAACACACACAAATATGGAAGTCAATGGGAAGTCAAGCCACTTTAGGTTGTGCATTGTGCTGAATTTACACCAACAACACTCTTTAAACAAGGTCAATCACTGTATCACAATCTCAAAAAGTTTATTGCTTCAGTAGAAAACAGCCTAAGACAGTCCAACCTCTGGGCCATCTAGGTGGAAGGTCCCGTAGACTCTGGCCATGATTTTGATGATGTCCTGGTGAGCGTTCTGCAGTTGGAGCAGCTGGCTATGCTGATGACTCTGCTGATCCTCCTGGAACTCCAGGTCTCCATAGACCATCTTGCCGTCTACATGCACCAAAAGCAGCTCACTGATCTGCTCACAGAGCCTAGAGGAGGCTAAGTTCGCTGCCTTATACTCATCCATCATTAACTGCACCTGTGGGAGAGATGAGAGATCAAAATCAGAGAAAGCAGAAAAACAAAGACAGCGCAAATGTTGATCCTAAAACACACAGCTTAGTAAACTGTAAGATTTGATCATCTCCTTATCTTATACTGTCCACAAAGCGTCTCTACTAGAGATCGACCGATATATCGGTTTACCGATAATTTTCCCAATATTTAATTTTTTTTTACCATACCCGGATATCGGTTTTGCAATATCGGATTCACCGATAAACGCCGCCATCTTGTGAGTGTTTTGAGAATTGAGCACAGGATCGCCATTGCAGCGCTTCTGAGGGGAGACGGGACAACAACAACAGGTACTTGATTTGTTGTAGTTAGAAAACTTTATTTAATATAACAGCCGTTAATGCACAAATTAGATGTATTACATAAATGCATGATATGAAGTTTATGCAGCTTGGCTCTAAGAAATAGAGACAAACTCACGGAGTCACGTAAAATAATCCGTCAAGTCCTGTCCCAGTAAAGACGTAACTCTGCTTGAATTAAATAATATGCAGCCACGAATGAGCGCATGTTGGAAAAAAAAGCTCTGAATTTAATTCTCTCTCTGTTGTCTATATGCACATCATTAGTCTCGTGAAGTCGGAGTCACGTAGGCTAAGATAATCCGTCAAGTCCTCTTCCAAATAAAGACGTTACTTTGCATGAATTAAATAATACAGCTATGAATGAGCGCATGTTGGAAATAAAAGCGCTGAATTTAATTCTCTCTCTGTTGTCTATACGCTCATCATCAGTCTCGTGAAGCCGCTTTCATACATTGCTGTTAACTCAGCGGGCTGATGCTCAGGAAATGCTCCAGCACAGCCACCACATGTACCAGTACACCGCATTCCAGTTGAGAAATGCAATAAAATACAATGTTTTGTTTGTTAAATTCCAATATTCCAAAGAATATTATTCAGTGAATTAACATTATCCAGTGAATTATTCTTGACTCTATAGCTATTAAACAGTTTATAAACCAACTAAAATTGTAGTTTAAAATGAAGTTGACTTGACATGTGGCCAAGTACAGTGACCCATACTCAGAATTTGTGCTCTGCATTTTACCCATCCAAAGTGCACACACACAGCAGTGAACACACACCCAGAGAGCAGTTAGTGGTTCGGTGCCTTGCTCAAGGGCACCTCAGTCGTGGTATTGAGGGTGGAGAGAGCGCTTTTACATTCACTCCCCCCACCTACAATTCCTGCCGGACCTGAGACTTGAACTCGCAACCTTTAGGTTACAAGTCCGACTCTCTAACCATTACACCACGACTTTTGAAAACATTAGACATTAGACATTCTACATTTATTTTGCTTATTGATGATATTAGTGTTGTTGCTGCTGATGCTTTTTATAAATAAAATGTTTATTATTGTTGTAATATGAAGATTAAATTTAAAATGAAAGACTGCTAATTTAACACTTTTTTTTTTAAAGTTGACTGAAAAGAAAAAAACAAAGTGAAGTATGGACTTACTTCACTCAGTCATTTATTGACTTTATAACAGTAAATAAATATTGGTTATGCATATCAATTAATGGACACATAAGTTAATGGACACATAAACATACAAATAATTGGTATCAGTATCGGTTATAAAAAAATCAATATCGGTCGATCACTAGTCTCTACACAGCCATTCAGCAGCAAGCTTGCCTCAACGTCAAACACTACGTTTCTGGATCATTTACATTAACAAATGTTCTAATGCATATTGGAGACAAAATTGCCAGGCTACACACTTCAGTTCAATTCAATTCAATTCAATTCAATTCAATTCAAGAAAAGCAGGCAGAACGGGTGTGAGAGGAATGTGGTGAGAGAAGAATAGAAAACATATTCAAACAGAGCAGCAGGGGTTTTCCAGCAGGATTTTCCAGCTCATGTCTCCCTCTCTCACTCTTCTACAGAAATAGATGGCAACCTATCCCTGTGCTTAAAATTAAAGGAGGCAGTTCTTATCCACAAAGCATCAAGCTTTCTCATCCAACAGCTCTCTATTCGATCTGTGGAGGGCAGCGTTGCTGAGACGTTTCTGAGAGTTTGCCGAAGCATCTTACATGCCGCATAATCTCACTCTTCCTTCCAGCTCTGGATCCAGCTCATCTCATGACTTTTTCATGGGATGAAACGTGTCACATCAAATAAGCCTCAAAGGGGAAGATTACTCTACGTGCAGGAGTGTGTAGAATGTATACTTGCATTTCTAAGTGTGTGTGGGTGTGTGTAAGCTCAGATGTTTCGTGTTCTCCACACTTTTCCATTACCACTGAAGCTGTTGCCAGCTCTGTTTTGGGCTCGAAGGATATCTGACATTGACTCTGACGTGAACCTGATCTCTCCCCCCCAGCTCTCTCCAGCAAGTGAGAGAGAACCAGGCACAGTGGCGGCACGAACGAGGCTGGCTGCCTTTTATTGTGAACGCTGGGGCTGTTTATACTGAGAGATGCCTGTGTGGCCTTTATTAAAGTAGATGGGATATTCTGCTTGCATGCCTTTGTGTATGTGTGTGTGCGTGTGTGTCTTTACCACATGGCTAAAGGGCACTGCCAGTGCTTTAATATCATATTGCCTTGTACAATGTAGGAGTGATGGACAGCCAGCAGAGGAAGTGAATAGATTTCACAATTGCTCTCCACTGAGTCGCACTTCCATTCTCAGTAAAACCTGCTGCCTTATTCTTGCATTACAAAAGCAATATCGGCCAGCAAAAAGGACATGGCTGTATCGGAACAAAACAAGAGCAACGTCTCCTGTTCCTGAATAACCGTAGCTAGAGTACAAAATTAACTTTTTTATTTTTGAGAAAGTTTACTAGCCATAAATATTTCCTACCAGCCATGAAGATGTATTCTGCAATAGACTTTATTGAAAAAAAGAAATGAATACTCTTACACTGCAGAGATGCATTAAACTGATCAAAAGCGACAGTAAAGACTTGCATTGTTTCCAAAAATGACTATTTCACATAAATGCTCTAAAACTTTCTATTCCTCAAAGTATCCTGAAGAAATGTATCATGGTTTCTACAGTTTCCTTGGTATATAAGTGTCTTCTTTCAAAAAAGTCCCCAAACCTTTGAACAGTAGTATATATTATTGTTATCCCTATAAAAATGGGATTTATATAGTTGATTTCATTCTTTATATTTTCTTTTGGATGTCTTCTTAATAAAGCGCCAGCCAACTGTTGTATTTATTGATCAAAGCCAGCCCTTCTTCTCACAGTCCAAACTCCAAACATGTGAGAAAAGTCCAAAACCCAGTGTTGGGGAAGCTACTCTAAAACTGTAGCATGACCAGCTACAAGCTACTTGTAAATGAAAGTAGTTAAGCTACATTCAAGCTACCCTTCTGAAAAAGTAGCTAGCTACACCAAAGAGTATAGAAGCCCAAGAGGCCAAACTCAACAGAACGCTCCATAGCAACAGTTGCGCCCATGACACGACTGTGCCGCCGCCATTTTGGACTGACAACTACACAAAAACGCTGTAGAATAATAGCAGCCAGTCGCGCTTGACCATCTTACAATAACACATTT
>JAFVLL020038443.1:0-16134 GCA_021397915.2 Tor tambroides | reverse complement strand
CGGAATTCATTTCCATAGGAGTGAGACACGCGAGACTGACTGGAGGAGGATTTTCCCTCTGTGGCGGAGGTGCACGTGCGACCTCTTCCGCAAGAGATTTGAACCACAGAAAACACTCATGTATGTGCACACACGCCTGAGATCAATTATTGCATGCTGTTTGGAGAGAGGGAGCATCGCATATTGAAGAAGCCTGTAGCGAACATACGAGGTTTCGAAGTATCTTTTTCTATTTCATTTGATTCGACTTTTAGAATTAGTTTCATTTTATTTTCTGTTTTATTTGCATTTGGCAAAACCAGTCATTCTCATAGCACAAATATGTGTATAATAATCGCGATTAATCGCATATTGCTGTACAGATTTTCCTTCAAATCAAGGACGGCTTTAATTAAGCTACGCATAACCCAAAGATTATAGAATTTATGAAGGTCACTAATCGATTAAATCGAGACAAACACGTGGTGCAAAACAGCCAGTATAATGAAACTGGAGGAAACCCACAAGACCACCAAATTAAAATGTAATAGTATCAGATTGGTGTCATTTTTATGTAACACAATAATTCAGCTCTAATGCGTTTCTATTCTCCATAATTATCTAATGACACATTTAACTTAACGTTTAATAGTGGACTATAAATATTGTAACTCTAGAAGAGCCATATGGTTAAAGTTTGGTATTCGCCAAGCTAACTTCATACAAAGTAGCCTATATTTCCGGTATTAGTATTATCTGCATTCGATTATGTGTGACACATCTCAAGGTCTGATCAAAGCATGTGATGCCTTCAAGTTTAAACCAGGAATGTCAAATCTACATATCTTAGTTTCACCTGTCAGTCACAACGTGAGCCAGCTGGATAACAACCATAATGACTGTGAGTGTATCATTACAACAAGTTCCTTGGCTGCAAAGTTTGTCCCGTGTCATGTGGTGCACGCTGAGGCAACCGTAAGCATTGCTTGGTTTCAAAAACACGTATCCAAAACAAAATCCGCATTTGTGTTTTTTTTTCCCACAGTATCATTAGCTGTTTGTGTACTTCATCCCTCTTGGTTTTGAATAAATAATATTTGGTCGATAGAATATTTTGTTGATGTTCTAACTGCCAAGATGATGTTCTGTGTTCCTCAGATATACGCTAAATGATAAATAAACTTAGCCTAACTTATTAAGCGTAATTAAAATACGGTGGAAACCAAAGTAAATAAAAATGCGTTATTATGAAATAAGCTAGACACCGTATAGCTAAGAGTTACATTGGTTGATTTAGTGTAAACATTTGAGTTGAGTTGTGAAGGACTGGATTTATTACTACTACTATTACTACTACTACTACACACTTCCTGAACATGCGTAATTAAATGAATTTCATAGTTTTTCATAATAGCCATATTTTTGGGGGGGAAAGCCACAATCTTCAAAAGGTTCCTCTAGTCTATATCTTGTTACCATGTTGTATTAAATGGTAAATGATATGGTGACATCTAGTGGTAGTGAAGTGCTTGTACAGTTGAAACTATGCTGATGCACCTGGGCTGTGTTTCCCAAAAGCATCGTAAGATACTGTAAGTTAATCATAGAGACCATTGGTGGCAATGGATCTACGATCTACTTAGGCATACGATGCTTTTGGGTAACGCAGCCCTGGACATAATAACATAGTGGCTTAAGAGTTATTTGACAGCAACTCACAAAATTAAATGATAAACGATAAATAAATATTATTACCTTACCCAAAGCACCTACTGAGATCAGATCAGGAACAGTATGTATTACTCTACTAGACTGCTTCCAAAATACTGAAAACTGGCTTTAATACAGACATCAGGAAAAAGTATAAATAACATTAACACAGCAGGTGGCTTTTTAATCCAATCAAAAGCAAACAAAATGTTCGCAAACAAATTGTTCTGTAAATTTATAACAGCTAAATGAATCTGAAAAGGTAAAAAGAGCAAGATGTGAGTTATAGCTCCCATCTGTAAGCTGTTGAATATCATTCTGAGGTATTTTCTGAACAGAATATTGTGTCTATCACAGACTTACATACAAGGAACATTTGTTCAAGAAATATTATTGGAATTATGTTTTTATGAATCCATCTTACAATTTTTTAATATAAATAAAGACCTGCTAGAATAGAGTTCGGTAAAATGAAAGGTTTTGGAAGTTCTTGTGCTCTCTGCACATATTTTCCACTCATTTCTCAACCTCTTGTCATGACTGCCCATAATTTATGCAGTTCAAGAACATCTATTTAAAGAGTAAGCAAAAAGGATGAAATAAACTAAGAATATTTGATATCTTATTGTCTTTGGGCTGAGTAATTCTGTTGTTTTGCCTTGAGAAAAAATATGCAGTATAAGCAGTGTAAAATCACAACATCTGGATTGTGTAAAAAAGAGACAAGACTCCTTAGATAAACCTTAGATTAAAAGCAAACTCTTAACGGTAAACTTAAACCCTAACAAGCTGTTATTTGCAGTTGTAGACTGATTTGAAAAGCATTTATTGAGCAGATAGTTAATGCAGATAGCTCATTCCATATCAACGCACTATGTAGAAAATCTCTTGGCTCTTGTACACAACTTACAGTTAGAACAATGAACTATATATTACTTGACGGAAGAAATGTTCTGATAATTAATAATAGTCAATGTAACTGTTTATTGAACATTTGTGGAAATCATGTTGTCGTCATACAGCCTAAAAGTCACTTAACAGCACTTAGAAAAATTAGTGTGTATCTCATTTGCTAAATTCCTTTTAAGACATTCCAGAGTAGACACCATCACCCAGTGAATAGTATAGTATGCATCATAAAGAGGCAATGCCTCATAGATAATGACCAATTCTTTTTTCACAGTAATGAATTGTGTTACTAAGTTTATTAATTGACTCTACACTCAACTCTGTTCACAGCCTTGGAAAACAATGAGAGACCAACTGGAATCCCAGTGTAAAAATGGAATGTAAACAGGGAAACAAACCAAGTCCACTTCCAGACAGGTGCACATGAACACAGAAAGCAAAAACAGTACTACAAGAGCGCCATCTAGTGGATGATAGAAGAAAACACAGAGGTCTTCCCTCCACAAAAGTAATTTAGTTTTTTATTACCTCTGAATAGCTACTTAAAAATATTGTATCCGTAACTATTTTTATATGTAATATTATTTTATTATAACACATTTTATTGCAACAAATTATTAGTATATCAGGGTACGAAATCAGTCAGGTCTTAGATTTGGTCAGGTTAGATCGCAGATTTCGGTCAAAGGCACTCGTTTATTTTGTCAACTTAAACAAGATGTCCACAGGTGGTATGTTATATATCAGCTACATTCATCCTTAATGTTATTAATACTGTCAAGCCACCATATGCAGCAGATTTAGTCTTCAAAAACTACTGAACGTGTCACACACATTGGCTGTTCTGCTGTGTACACATATCGCTCTCGCTCTCGCTCTCTCTCTCTGTGTTACGAGCTGGCACTAAAAGGTAATGACTACTTTAGACTGGTTGCCTAACAAGTAATTGTTACTTGTTAAGTGTTTATGGAACAAACTACAAATACCAAAAACTGACTGCACATTTTCCCAATTAGTAATTACGCAGTGTGACAGTATCATACTAAAATAATTACAGACTACTTGTGATTTCACGCTGCAACACAGAGGTGCAGTAAAGCGAAACAATCATGGTTTTCCATTGTAAGTTAAAAAAAGTTGGCCTTGAAGGTGCAGAAAGCGACTGAAATCAACACTCAAACAAACAATTTTGTTAATATTTGCCAGCTGTCTCTGATGTGTGTATGCTGAAAAAATAGTTTTTCTACTTAGCCTTGGCTGTATAAACAGGGGGAAAACAAATTGGATCAGACCGATTCAAGCGAGCATCACAGCACTCTTTTAGCCAATCAGCAACAGGGGGCGTTTACGTTCATGATGGGAAGGAGAGAGATTGAGAAAGCGGGAGATTTGTAAAAAGAATGTAGCAAGAGAGATGGCTGAAAATGTAAGATGAATATAATTGGAAAAATGAGGATTTTCGATCAGGCAAGAACTAGAAACGTTTCCAGGGATGGAGAGAGTGGGAAGACCTGAAAAAGGACGCCGACGTTGCTTTGTTTCTGCTCGATACGTGAGTAACATTGGTTTTGCTATAGTTCACAGAATCAAGATATGCTGTTGTTGTCATTTTAGATACTATTCTAACAGGACTGATTCGTCCATACTTGCGCGCGCTGTCTGATGAGCCAACTAGTCGTTTTGTAGCCCTGTTGTACCTTTTTCCTAAGGAGCCTCCTGCGTTTTAAATTATGGGAGACACTTACGGTTTGGGGAAGTTCCACTCAAAAAGTTAACACTTAAGCTGTGTCCGAAATCGCTCACTCGTTCACTCATTCACTAATCCCTATATAGTGTATGGCAGTTGAGTGGACTATATCAGAAGGAGTGAACGAAATGAAGTGAACGGATTCGGACGGTGACGTGTACACTGCGCGTGAGACTGTTGCAAAAACATCTTCCTCACATTATGTACTTTTATATTTTATAAAATAATATTAATAGCAATAACACTTAAAATGACTTTATATTGTAATCAGCTTGGTTTCATTGATGGTATATTATTAATTTGTCTTGTATGTTCATAATCATTAAATACTATTAAAATACTGTCAACAAAAATAAACTCACATTAACACGTTCATAATTTGATGTATTTATTGTTTGTAGTATCTTGAAACTCTCCCATGCAGCTCTCACAGATAAGACGACAATGGCCGTAGAGCGCCCTCAGGCGACCGTTAATTTGACATCAGAATGAATACGCCACCAACGAACATTTTTAAATATCAACTAAATTATCATCATTTTTGTAAATTAAATGGTATCTCTCATTCAAACTCGCTTGCTCCTGCTCTCTCTTCCAGCTCGTCGGTTCTCCGCATTGGATTGTGGGAAATAGTGCTTCAGCGAGTGTACATCGGTTGTACACTCGAAATCAGAATGCATTGTGGGTAAAAAGTAGTGAAGGAATGTAGGGAATGAAGTCGTTCACTCAGAATTCGGACAGCACTACAAAATGGCTGACACCCGATATAGTGCACTATATAGTGGATAGGGAGCGGTTTCGGACATAGCTTTACATATAATAAATAGAGTAAGGGTTATGCATATTTGGCGTGCTGTCTGAGGGGAGGGCTCCGAGCACAGAATTTTGTCCCAAACCCAACCAGTACTTTTTGCCGGAAATCTTTCCAATGTAAGTTAAAGTCCTCCTGTAGTGAAAATTAGAGGTGCGTCCCAAATCACTTACTTATGCACAAATAGTGCGAGTAGTGTTCACACTGAAAATTCCAAAAGGAAAAAGTGCACTTTAAATACCCGGATGATGCACTTAATCGAAAAAACGAAGGGTGGAATGTTGGACACTTCATGCACTCAACTGTCGCAGCTTTAAGGGCTTCCAGACTTCCATTATTAATGACAGAATAACCTTATAAAATTCATACACTACATGTTTGAGTACATAGTGCATAAGTACATAGTGTATAAGTGCATAGTGTATAGTATGTCATTTGGGACAAACCATTAGACAAACCATGTGCCAGTCCATTAATCAACATCATTGCTGAGTATTTTCTCCTTAAAACCGTAGTTTCCCAAAGGCAGTCCCAGAAACACGGTTTGAAACAGCCCTTTTTTGCTACATCAAAAAAATTCAATAACCAATCACGTCAAGGGATCCTATTATTAGCATATCATTAACTGTGCTGCAGAGCAGTAGGTCTAGTAAGAAGGCAGCCAGGTTAATGCGGTATATTTTCTGTAGATGTTTCACTAGCTGTTGATATTTTTCACTATTTTCACGATGGCATGTGCTGTTACCGCTTATTTATTTGTATTTAGAACTGCTAACTTGAATAATAACCCGCGGAAACACTGTAAAAGTAGCCCGGAGTCAGACCCACATCTCATGCATCAGCGTCTGCAGTTCACTCGCATATGCTCGCGAGCGTGACTTGAAATCACAAACTTGGCTGCATTTGAGTCTTCAAGGCATTTTGAGGACACAACATCATCAAGAAAGTAAATTTAATGAATTTTACAGTATCCACTGCAGTTGTCCACTAGTAAAAAACATAGTTTTATCAGTCATTATCCGTGAACGAGCCGCGCAAACAGATAATGTTACCTCACGAAGTTAGCCATCAGTCTCTTTGCTTATGTTGAGCATACCAGCTTGTTTCTGGTTGAAACATACAGTCATGTGAAAAAGTTACTGTAGGACACCCTGTTGAATTCCACGGTTTTCCATTCAGGACATAATAAAAAATTATCTGGTCCTTGGCAGGTCTTAAAATTAGGAAAATAAAACCTCAGGTAAACAAAAACACAGGACATATCACACCGTGTCATTATTTATTTAGTAAAAAATAAAGCCAAAATGTAAAAGCCATGTGTGACTAAGTTAGGACACCCTTACTGTTAACATAGAAATCAAGAAGGTAAGTAACAGCAGTCACTGCTAATCAAATGCATTTGATTTAACTGTTCATCAGCAAGTGTGAGCACTTCTATAAAAGCAGTTTTGGCAGTTTGCTGGTCTGGAGTCTTCAGGTGTGTGTTAATACAGTGCCAAAGAGGAAAGACATCAGCAATGATCTTAGAGAAGCAAATGTTGTTGCCGTCAATCTGGAAATAGTAATATGGCCATTTCCAAACAATTTGAAGTCCATCATTCCACAGTGAGGAAGTTTATTCACAAGTGGAAGACATTCAAGACAGTCACCAATCCTCCCAGGAGTGGATGTCCCAGCAAATTCACCCCAAGATCAGATGGTGTAATGCTCAGAGAAATGTCAGACAACCCAAGAACTACACCGCAGACACTACAGGCCTCAGTTAACACGTTAAATGATAAAGTTCAACTATAAAAAGACGGGACAAATATGGCACATATGGAAGAGCTGCCAGAAGAAAGCTTCTTCTCTCTAAAAAAAAACATGGCAGCACAGTTTAGGTTTGCAAAGTTGCATCTGAACAAACCATAAGACTTTTAGAACAATGTCCTTTGAACAGACGAGACCAAAGTGGAGATGTTTGGCCATAATGCACAGCGCCACATCTGGTGAAAGCCAAAAGAGCATATCAGCACAAACACCTCATACCAAAAGTCACACATTGGAGGAGGGCTGATGATTTTGGGCTTGTTTTGTAGCCACAGGACCTGGGCACCTCACAGTCATTGAATCAACCATGAACTCCTCTGTATAACAAAGTATTCTAGAGTCAAATGTGATGCCATCCGATCCGACAGCTAAAGCTTGTCCAAGATTGGGTCATGCAACAGGACAATGATCCCAAGCAAACCAGCAAATCTACAACAGAACAGCTGCATAAACAAATGCCCACAAACCTCAGTGAACTGAAGCAATGTTGTAATGAGGAGTGGGCCAAAATTCATACAGAACGATGTGAGAGACTGATAAAGTCATACAGAAAATGATTACTTCAAGTTTATTCTGCTAAAAGTGGATCTACATGCAATTGAACCAAAGGGTGTCCTAACTTTGCCACATGTGGCTTTTCCGTCTTGGCTTTATTTTCGTTAAATAAATAATGACACCGTGTGATATGTCATGTGATGTTGTTCATCTGAGGTTTTATTTTCCAAATTTTAAGACCTGCCAAGGACTAGATAATTTATTATGTCCTGATGCAGAAAACCATGGAATTAAATAGGGTGTCCTAACTTTTTCACTTGACTGTATATCCCCAGCAGGCACACAACGTCATAAGATGTTGATATTTGGTTAAATACAATGTAAATTCAGCATCTAATGTCAATGTTAAATTGATGCCCAATACCGACGTCATCTGACGTTGATATTTTGTTGTTTTTAGGTTGTGTAACCAAAATCCAACGTTGAGTCAGCGTCAAATACTGACGTCAACCCGGTTTTCATTTTCAACCAAAATGCAACGTCTGTCCGACGTCATGTCCAACATCAACCTGACGTTATATAGAGATCCGGTGCCTGCTTGAATAAACCAATATTTCCACTTGCCATTGTATTGTCATGGTGCACACACGAGGGAGGATACAGGAACACGCAGACGAGGACGTAAACTCAAATAATAGTCTTTAATGACATCAGGGCAGGGCAGGGCAGGGCAGGACAAGGGAAGGCAAGGCAAGGCTGAGACAGACAGGCAGTTACCGGGGAGTAACGAGTAGACCAGACAACACGAAACTGAACGGGCATGAACTAATATAGACAGGTTAATGAGACACACAGCTGAACATACTAAACTAATAATCACTTGAAACAAGGACAGGAAACAAACCAAATAAGGACACAAGAGGCAGGAACACATGACACACACGACAGAACCCTGACATGTATTGCGTTTACTACATTTCAGTTAGTGGACCACACTGGCTGTTGTGACTGAGTGGAGGCGGGGCTAATCTGCGTATTCATAGTTCCGCCTATAGTAAATGAGACAAGGGTGTAGAGTTACATTCAAGCTATTTTAAGGCATGAGAAAATTATCCACACAAGAAAAAAACATTTAAATACGTAATTTTGATGTTCAAAGATGAGTTTTAAGGGATAAAAGTTTTGACTACAGGACTTTAAATATTAATATAATAATTAGATATTACATATAATTTGTTAGAAAAACAAAGTGTTGCACGTTTTATTGGTGCAATGATGAGTAGTGGAGATATTTATTTTGTACAACATTTGCAACTGCTTTTTATCACTTAATTAGAAGCACAGCAAATTACATGTTGTAGCGAGTACTGAACAGGCATTTAGAAGTTGATTTTAAAATGCAAAGTATTTAAAATAAAAATAAAGCTATGTAAACCCTTGCATTTTTATAACACTATAAGTGTGTCCCATCAGGTAATGAAAAGTTCGACACACATTTGTGGTTTTCATCCTCACTTGAACACTTGGTCCAAATACAGGAAATATGTCATATAAGTAGTCAAGTGGTCAAGTGCAAAGACCGCAAGTGTGGTATCTGGACAAGGATACCGCCACCTACTGTGATGGAGTGTGAAGAGAACGATTCCTGTTTCTCGCATAATCCCTATATCCTGTCTATTAATACACTCTTCCTAATAAATCTCATGATTGCACTCATTTGTATTTGAAATTCTTTAAGATGTTCCCTTTCTCTTTCATATGCACTACATATCATAAAAACGTGTTCCGCTGTCTCCTCTATTAAACAAACCTCACATAAACCTGTATTATGTTTCCCTATAATGTGTAATGTTTGGTTAAGATTTGAATGTCCTCTTCCTCTAGGTGTGAAAATGACTTGTTCCCTCCTACTTATATTCTCTTTATGCTCCTTTGTACTTCATAATAATGCCGACCTGTTTGACATGAGTCCCAATATGTCTGACATTTCATATTGCATGCTTCTAATATCAAATGCATTCCTTCTGTTCTGCTGAGTGCAATATGTATACTTGGATCATCCATCTTTAAGGATTCTTTGGCCATTTTATCTACCTCCTTATTACCTTGAATTCCCATATGTGCTGGTACCCATAGAAAATGAGTTGTTATTCATCTAATACTGTATAATGTAATCATGATTTCCGATAAAATATCACTTCTGTTTCTTTGCAATGATTGTAAGCTCATAAGAACTGTGTAATCTGTGTAAATCTGGAGAAATGCATACTTTCTATATTCTTTTACATATGCTTTTAAATTAATCCCATGCCCCATTTCCTTAATTTCCTCATCTACTGTAACTTTAAGTCAGCTTGAGGCTGGTCAAATAACCTAGCTGCTATTGGAGGTATTACAACTATAGAAGCAAATAACTTTGATTCCATACCAGTTTCACTGACCAGTTTCAATAACACTTTCTATGAAGCCCATATTTATAATACATTATAAGGGTTTTCTTAAGACATTATAATGAATGCATAATGCATTATAAAAAAAGGACTTATAATATGTTATATCATCTTATAAATAATCATAACAACAATTATAATACATTATAATACTAATGCATTTGTGGTTATAACTTTTAAGATTATGATTATTTATAACACACAATAAACACTATATTAAATCTACTTTTACATTTATAATGGACTATATCATATCTTGACATTGTTTATTTAAGATCTGCACAGTATCTTACTACATCTTGTGAGTGGTTAGGTGTTGAGTGTTATTTGAGTGTTCCCTGTGAGGCTAATGTTAATTTTGATGTGAGCTAGTTAATACTTTCAACTGAAAAAAAAAAACAAAAAAAACCTTAGTCTATTGACTATAAGCAACTTTGCAACTAAATGTCAACCAATTCTCATTAAGAGTATTAGTAGGCTTAGGTTAGGGTAGGTAGAATGTTGAAGTACTTGCAAAGTTACTCATAGTGTTAGCATATATTTAGCAGACATACTATATTAATACTCCGATGACTGCTAGTTGACATGTAGTTGCAGAGTTACTTATCAACAGCTGTCTAAAGGGTACCATCAAAATAATCAAACTGATATTACAATAAAATAGTTCAAAGCAAATGTGTCATGTTTCATCTGATCTGATATCTGATCTTATGGCTGTTTGAGGAAAAAAAAATATATTGTTATTATTACTAATATGTGATCTTTGTATGCTTTAAGTAAAGTAGCATAAGAAAGATGGCAAGATATGAGACTTATAATACATTATAACTATGAGAAATATAATCCATTGTAACTTAAGTGGATGCAACGTGTTCACTGTGTTATAAATCATCAAAAGCCATAACCACAAATAAGTAAATATTATAATACATTAAAACTGTTCTTATGAATATTCATAAGATGATATCATATTATAAGGTTTTTTTAATAATGCATTATGCATTCATTATAATGCCTTAAGAATACCCTTATAACGTATTATAAATATGGCCTTCATAGAAAGTGTTACCCCAATTTCTTTATTTCCCATGCAAAACCTTTGGTTTATTTATTGTTTTCCAACTTTCATTAAGTACTTCTCTTTCAGGATGATCCTCTCTTTGGCCCTGAAGATTAATCCAGTATGCCATAGCTAGTTTTTCTCATCTTAAATACAGTGGCATTTCTGAAGATTCCACCTGTATTGCTGCAATTGGTGTTGTCTTATCTGCTCCTAAAGTGAGTCTTAGTGCTTTAGCGTGCATAATATCTAGCTTCTTTAACAAAAGTTGCCAATGCAGATTCATACAAAATACATCCATAATCAAGGACTGATCGCATGAGACCAATATATATATATATATATATATATATATATATATATATATATATATATATGCCCTTTAATGATTGTTTGTCTGCACCAAGTCTTGTCCTGCAACAGCTCTCATTAAATCATGCATTCACACTTCTTTATAATATAGTCTATATGGCCTTTCCAAGTTACAATCAAACCACATTCCCAAATATACCTTTTCTAATGCGGAACCATATAATTTTTAAGATGCTTATTCTCTTTCATTTTTCTCCTAGTAAGTATCTGATGACAAGTTTTGGATATTAATCATTTGAACACCCATTCTAAAGACCATCTTTCCACTATCTCAATTGCTTCTTGAATTCTATATCCATATTAAAAGATTTCTTCCTCTTTTCGGCGTGTTTTGGGTAGGGTTGTGTTTGTTTGTGTGTCAATTTCAAATATCAACAGTGTTTATCAGAAATCACTTAATGCACTTATAATTGTCATAATTGCAACTTAAAATTGTTATTTGTAATGTGTTTCTTGTATAACCACTGGGGTTGGTTTGCACAACTTTAGCCATGCATTAAAAAAATGTTCCTACTTTTTAACCTATGGACTAAGCTGGTTAGGTTCTGCTAACATTTGTTACATTTGTGTGATTCCAAAAAGAATGAAAGAAAAAACACACTCTCCCCTATTCCTATTTCTAAGTGGACAAATCCACATTTTTCTCAAAACATTAGTGCAGAAAATATAAAATGCTCACATATTTTACACACATTACACTGTACATATGTACAGTACAATGCCTTAAAAAAATAAGACATCTCACTCATTCATTCAACATGTCTAAGACCAATGCAGTGCTTTTCCCGTAGATGGCAGCATTTATCAACATTTAAGACTTCAAACAAAAAGGTATCTGTCTAGAATGGAAACAGGTCTATTTTAGGAATCATCTCTTTTTTAATGGATTATTAGAGCAGACAAATCTACTAATAATCCTATTGATGAGGTGAATCATTATGCAACAATCATGCCTTCCACCTAATTGTGACTCAGACATCTGTGGTGATGAGATAAGGAGCACCAGACACCCTACAGACACCATGATACACAATGTCATCTTGATGCTCTTTGACACGGGTACCCACAGCATTGATCAGGGAGTTGAACGATTCCCATGGTGTTCCACAAGGATCCCATTTCCAAGGAAAAGCAAGCTGAAATCAATCTTTGTCAGCTGTTGGCCTGACAAGGTCAATAAAAGATAAATCCACCATATGAGATAATCTGGTTTAGACATTATTGCTTCAATGTATTATTGCAAACCATGTATTTCAGTTGACAAGAGTTTCAGTTTAAAAGGTTGATGCTGCAGCAAGAAGTTATTAGTCATCATCAAAAGAAGAACATTAGATCACTCACTTGTGAGATGTTGTTCTGACCTCCTCCGACTTTTCTTGTAGACACCTGTACATTTCTTTTGAGCAGTTACTTGATATCTGGTATCCAGACCAGTAGCCCAAGGCTAATATTGCTTAGTGTTAATCTCCTTCACCCAGCAGTTGTGTAACAGTGATTGAGAGAACAGTGATGCACCTATTCAAATAAATACAATCATGAACAGGAGTGTACTGATCTTAGATCTGCAAGAAGTGTCAATCAAAACCTGCAAATGTCTGATTGGCCAATAAATAAAATGTGAGAGATATACATCTGCTAAATTGACACTGCAGAAAAAAGAAAGCATGAGATGTGTGTAGCCTACATGAGAACTAAATATAAATGAGCCAGAAATGGTAAAGGTTCAGTCACACTTACCATTGTTTGGCATAATTTTGCATACAAAAGTGACTCATGCCTATGCCAATATTTTCTTGTGCACATACTTTCAGGCGCTGCGTCATATCATTGCGCCTGCTGCACTCATGGTGCGGCAGCAAAGTTCCTTGATTATTACGCTGGAATGAGAGTATAGTTCCTAGCCATATCGGCCTAGAAAATCGCAACTCTTCATTTTCCGTCGGTCTTAGTACATGATGTAACTACAGAAGAGTCAAGCTTTAAATAGGAAAATTATCGAAACTCTTTGGTCATTTTTGAGCGAGATGCTAATATTCTAATCCGATTCAATGATCTACGCTAAGCTAAGCTAAAAGTGCTACCGCCAGACCCGGAGATCGGCTGAATGGATTCAAAAACAGTAAAACTCAACTGTTTAACTTTTAGGGGAGTTGTAAAATGAGCCTATTTCCAAAAAAAGTGGAGTGTTCCTTTAAAGCCTTAACAACTTAACAACAAACAAAAAAACTAAATGGAAGTGAATTTACTCCATTGTTGGAATAAAATTTGTATTATAAATCCCATTATTTATACTTAAGAACATGACTGGCTCATGTTTATAATGTCAATACAACTTCAGTATTTGTTCCTAAAGTATAACTACAAAACATATCTCTTCATATCTGGCAGGATGTTTGCTCTGCATGACAGTTGGTCAAAGACTTTTCTGTGTGAGCTCTGGATGGGTTGATTTCCACTGTAGCCTGTAGCCAACACTTAACTAGCATGGACAATGGAGTCTGATCATCAGCAGAGGGAGGTGAAGGCACTATTGAGCCAGCTCCCCCTCAGGGTGCATTATTAGGTCAACCCAGGCCGACAACTCTGAGCTTTTTTTTTTTTTTTTTTGCACTGGAAAATATTGACAGAAAGCTGTTGCTTGCGCAATTGATTTAAATTTAGGGAGGCCGCCGTCCTATCAGGGTGATTAATTAAAAAGCAAACGTTTTTTAGCACGGCTGGCTGATTCACACTGCGGGGTGGATCAGCGTGGATTAGAAAAAGGGAAAGAGAGAGGGAGGGGTGCATTAGATTCAGGATAGTGAACAGGCCTGGCGCTGGACATGCGCTTTTAGCTGCAAGGGAAAATGGATGAAAAACATTAGCCATTCGTGCGCTGCCTAGTTTTGACAGCTTCTGCTCCAGGCTCCTGGATTTCTGACCCATTACTGCAGCCCTGTGTGGCATCTAGTTGGTGCATTATGTTCCATGTCATTTCCCATTTGTCTCAATGTGGCTGATGTCTATTGAGAAAGCCAGTTCTGCTCCAGACGTTTCATAACTCAGTCCACTCAGCCAACGATAAAAATGTATGGATCAACCACACTGTTGTTCCTTTTATCATGTGCATTCAGTTGATTTGACAAACTGACCAGATGGGACAGTCTACAGTGTAGTGATGGTGTGAATGTACAAGGCCAGTTTTTTTTTTTTTTTTACAGTTACTTACGGGCTTAGAATGTGAAAGGAAGCCCATGTGCCTGCAGACTATAAGCACAAAACAGGTTGTGTTTTAGGGTTTCCGGTTATGCCATCAAGAGGATGAGGTTTTGAACAAGAGGAGGTTTTGTGACATAACCCCCAAAAAATGTAGTTTTGTGAGCCCTAGTGAATATTTTGTGTAACAGTGGAGAAAGGGGTTACTACTAGAAGTAGAACAACGAGGAATGTGATAGAAAATGACCCTGAGGCTTGGCAAGGTAACAGAAGTAGCTCTCTGATGTTCCGAATAGTTTCGAAGTTAGTCTGTGATGTATTCTCAACAAACTCCGGGAGTTCAGAAGGGACTATAAGGTAGAGCTTTCTGACATTAAAAAAGAACTGAAGACAACAAATGACAGACTAGAGGAGGCAAAGGTGAGAATTAAGCAAACAGAGACTACGTTCAAGCAAACATCAATGTTAATCAAGCAACTAAAGCAGTAAAATTTGGGAGCTACTGGATGAAAGAGGAGGTGCTTTGGAGAGCCTGACAGATTGGACAATTCCTCGATTCCCTCAACTTTCCTCAACCAGTTCTATCAGAGGAACAAAATCAAACATTAACAGCTGCAAGAACTGAGACAGAACTAAATAACACCATCTCCAGGCACAAAGCAAATAAGTCTCCTGGCTCTGATGGCTTTCCATACATCCTTAATGGAGGCCAAAATGCCTCCATCATGGAGTGAGGCTATCATCTCAGTTATCCCAAAAGAGGGAAATGATAATAAATCTTGGGTTCATACAGACCAATTTTCGATCCTGAACATTGATTACAAATTATACAAGCGTCCTTGCCAAAGACTGGAAAAGACAATTTAATTATTTTTAATTCAGATTCTGAAAAAGCTTTTGACTCTGTAGCTGGTCTTTCTTATATAAAGCCCTTGAAAGATTTGGCATGCACAATATTTTTGTTAGGGGCATTTGTACGCTATATAATAATCCATCCACCCGGATAAAAGTAATGGGTACCTTTCAGATACCATTATATTAGAACGTGGATCAAGACAAGGGTGTTCAATCTCACCACTGCTTTTTGCGCTCTATATAGAGCCTCTCACACAGTGGATAAGGCAGACTGAAAGCATCAAGGGCATTTGCATAAATGGAGAAGACCATAAATTGACATTTATATTTAAGTAAACCCACTCATTTCTTGAATTATTGAACCATCTAGGAAAATTTGGTAGATATGCAGGATACAAAATAAATATACAAATAAAAACGCTAACTTTGACTTTTTGATTATAGACCTTTAAAACATATTAGAGAGAAATTTCACCTCAACCATGATCAGAATTCACTGAAATATTTAAGAAAATATTTACCAAAAGAAATTTCAACACTGGCAGAGATAAATTTTGATAAACTTTTAACAAAAAGCAAAAATGACACACAGATGGAGCTCCATCTCTTTCATTGGCCTTAGTCATAGAATTGACTTGATAAAGATGAACAATCTTCCAAGATATCTCTATTTATTTCAAGAACTGCCTGTAGAAATTCCCTCAAAACATTGGTCTGAATTAAATAAGATCATTTCCAGATT
>JAFVLL020038441.1:25000-41245 GCA_021397915.2 Tor tambroides | reverse complement strand
CCCCGCCCCCTGATTTCATATGTGAGGTTCCACCCCCGATTTCATATGTGAGGCCCCGCCCCCTGATTTCATATGTGAGGTTCCACCCCCGATGTTATCACATTGGACTAATTTTGCTCTCACGGTATATTTTTTGGTAATGTTTGGAGATTTTTTTCCCCATCTTGTTATACTATGGTGTTCCTGGTCAAAAATGACCGGCCGATTACTTGTGAATCTCTCATTAAGCTATTTTATGAACTAATCTCGGATTCAGGTTTTTTTGTCAACTTGTTTTCTTTCAATCAGCACTGGTTTTGTGTTTCTTTTTGGCACTGATTGATCGTAGTCCTCTCTGATCTGAGCTTATGCACTTCAGTTTTTGAGGAAACATTGCCAGAATTATCCACAAATAATGCTTTTTTTACTCACAAATTAAACAGCATAAGCTCTGATCAATGAAGCTGATCAATCAATGCCAAAAAGACACACAAAAGACCTGTGCTAACTGAAAGAAAACAAGTTGATGAAAAAATTAATCCAAGATGTGGTGATAAAATAGCATAATGAGAGATTTACAAGTAATTTTTGAAAAGTTGGTAATTTTTGGCTGGGAACACCAAGTGCGCGCTCTTTTCCTGTAGAGATCCGGTGAAAGTGCAATAAGTTGGTGTTTGTGATCCGTTCAAAGATGAATCTTCACAGAGGCAGAGGTGTTTTAGAGTTTTTATGATTCTAAAAGAACCCAATCATACAAAAGTGGTTTATTTCCAGCAGTGGAATGAAAAACGCTGTGTCCGCCTGTGATTATCCTCTAAAGACCCGATGAAAAAAGTGCACGTTACATGCTGTTGCTATGACTGCAGTACTGACATGCACATTATTTCAGCTCTTTCCAGTGTTTTTTTGGCTGTTGCCAGGGCATATGCAAACAGACTATACAATTACAGTTCTTCAGACCTGCCATCAGCTCTAAACACCGAACGCAGTCAATTAGCTGCTGAACACGAGCCGCAGCGCCCCCTGAGCTTCCATCTGAGAGAGAAACCTGTGTGTGTGTGTGTGTGTGTGTGTGTGTGTGTGTGTGTGTGTGTGTGTGTGTGTGTGTGTGTCCAGCTTTGCAGCCCATGTGCAGTGTTTGCATTCATTCTGCTGAGAGAGATTGATTTTTACATACTGCAGGTAAGCAGAAAACAACCGATCATGAGCAGCCTATCAGAGATCAGACCATACAAAACGTTTACATAGGAGCAGATGCATTCTCATGATACAAGATGTGAAATGAGTTCGTGATGCTTCGATTCAATTCATAAACACAAACTTGAAATGAACTGTTCTCAAATTCTGACACTTTCCAGAGAACGTCAGCTTGTTCAGCACATCAAATCAAGAAAGACATTCAAAGTTTGTTTGACTCGGATAGATATCAACAAGCCAAACTGTATATTTAACTTTATTTTCAGAGTTATGTCAGTGAATTAGTTCATTTCGGGTGGATGGAAATTCTGACCGCAAAGCCAGCAGTGGTTTTTCACTCAAGTCTTGGCTGTTGGCAAATATTATAGATCCTGCATTCAGATATCCCCACTCAAGTCTGATTATCGATCAAGATGATTGGTTCTCTACGCATTGTGCATTGTATGAAATAATGCTGAATTTGACAAAGAAAGGAGACGTCTGTTGGTAAACTGTTTGTCTGTTTTCATTTACCCTGGAAGAGACCGCATTTGTGGCTTTGTTTATAATAAAACTTTTATCATTTATAGAGGACGACGTAAAGCTAAACAGACATTTTATGAGTGTCGTTTCAGTGCATATGGATGCTGTCACCGCTCACTTTTGATCACACACATAGGCTGTTTGTGTTTGTTTTGATGGCATAGCTACATGACTCAATATGAGGATGAAAATACAAAAAATATGAAGAGTACTTGGGCCTGAAACAAACAGCTCGCTGCTTCTATAAACACAGAATCTGAGCGCATATGACGAGTGGATGGTGAGAAAAGACCATTAAACTGAAATAAGACACTGAGAGAAAGAAAGCATGACACCAGTGTGATAAATGAGAATCCCACGGCTGACAAGTTCATTTTCCATTAGAAGAGGCCATCTGTAATTCATCATGTTACAGTGAGCGAATGCGGGGAGAGGAATTCAGGCGTAAACAGATTGGCAAAATGCTGACCGCTGAGACTCGTCGGAGAAAGAATGAGGAAAAATATGATGCTTTCATTGCTTTTCTATGAAAGTGCGCATGGAACTGACAGCAGAGACTCCGCCCTTGATTACATGTGTGTCGCCGCCCCTATGCGCGCATATGTGGCTCCACCCCTGATTTGATGTGGCTCCGCCCCCAGATCTCAAATGTGAGGCTGCACTCGCTGCCCTTAGATACGAGGCTCCACCCCCTGATTTCATATGTGAGGTTCCACCCCCGATTTAATATATGAGGCCTCACCCCCGATTTCATATGTGACGCCCCACCCACTGATTTCATATGTGAGGTTCCACCCCCGATTTAAAATGTGAGGCCCCACCCCATGATTTTATATGTGAGGTTCCACCCCCGATTTAATATGTGAGGCTCCACCCCTGATTTCATATGAGGTTCCACCCCCGATTTAATATGTGAGGCTCCACCCCTGATTTCATATGTGAGGTTCCACCCCCGATTTAATATGTGAGGCCCCACCCCCTGATTTTATATGTGAGGTTCCACCCCCGATTTAATATGTGAGGCCCCACCCCTGATTTATATGTGAGGTTCCACCCCCGATTTAATGTGAGGCCCCCACCCTGATTTTATGTGAGGTTCCACCCCGATTTAATATATGAGGCCCCACCCCTGATTTTATATGTGAGGTTCCACCCCCGATTTAATATGTGAGGCCCCACCCTGATTTTATATGTGAGTTTCCACCCCCGATTTTGTAGCAGGCCCACCCCCTGATTTTATATGTGAGGTTCCACCCCGATTTAATATGTGAGAGCTCCACCCTGATTTCATATGTGAGTTTCCACCCCCGATTTAATATGTGAGGCCCCCACCCCCTGATTTTATATGTGAGGTTCCACTCCCGATTGATTTGAGTGAGGCCCTACCCTGATTTCATATGTGAGGTTCCACCCCCGATTTAATATGTGAGGCCCCACCTCCTGATTTCATATGTGAGGCCCCACCTCCTGATTTCATATGTGAGGCTCCACCCCTGATTTCATATGTGAGGCCCCACCTCCTGATTTCATATGTGAGGTTCCACCCCCGATTTAATATGTGAGGCCCCACCTCCTGATTTCATATATGAGGTTCCACCCCCGATTTAATATGTGAAGCCCCACCCCTGATTTCATATGAGGTTCCACCCCCGATTTAATATGTGAGGCCCCACCCCCGATTTCATATATGAGGTTCCACCCCGATATAATATGTAGGCCAGGCCCCGATTTCATATGTGAGGCCCCACCCCCTGATTTCATATGTGAGGTTCCACCCCCGATTTAATATGTGAGGCCCCACCCCCTGATTTCATATGTGAGGTTCCACCCCCGATATAATATGAGGCCCCACGCTCGATTTAATATGTGAGGCCCCGCCCCCTGATTTCATATGTGAGGTTCCACCCCTATTTAATGAGGCCCCACCCTCTGATTTAATATGTGAAGCCCCACCCCCTGATTTCATATGTGAGGTTCCACCCCCTATTTAAAATGTGAGGCCCCACCCCCGATTTAATATGTCAGGCCCCGCCCCCTGATTACATATGTAAGGTTCTCATCTGGGTCATTCTGGGGTCCTGTTCCAAATACTGGCCTTCCTTGATTGTGGTTGCTTGCATGAGTTTTGTCATTTTATGAGATCGCAATGAGCCGATGAACTATAACACCACAAAAGACACGCAGTTATAGAGTTCACCCAAATATGAAACACAGTAGCTATTTTTACATGCATCCAAATAATCTCAATCAGACTGAGAAGTGTTCATGTAAACACTTCAGAAATAAATCTTCTCAATTAGATTCAAAGATGCATTGCAAAAATGCAAATCTGGTGACATTATCATGGTAGTTTCTCTGAAAGATGCACTGTATACAAACTTAAGTTTTGTTCAGGATGCATAAATGCACATGCAAATGAAAATATGCATCAGATTGTAAAAATTGGTTTCATATAAACAGAATCTGAAATCATATTGGATTCATTCAGATTGGTGACTCCAGAAAACACTGTGCATTAGTGTTATGATCTTACATGATACTTTTATGGCGTTTTTGAGCTTCACATTCTGCTAAACATCTGCTTTCGTGTTCCACAGAAGAAACGACACGGGTTCGAAACAACATTCGGGTGAGTATATGATGACACAGTTCTCATTTTTGCATGAATTACTGCTTTGATTCCATTTCCTCTGTTTTGTCAGATGCAATGAATTTTGCAAGCGATGAATCTTGTTTATTGTTTTTGGATCATCACATTTTTTGAGAGCGAAGGTTTAATGGCTTATTTTAACCCACGTGGACAGCGGAAAGTGTTTAACGAGAGATGATTTATCCGATCAAATAACGAGTCCCTGTAAATCTGAAACAATTCCCTGAGACGCTAAACTCCTCTTTTTGCACGCATATTTTTAAACTAAAATTTAAGTATTAAGTAATATCTACTTAAGTTATGTAAAATTAGCAAAGGAAATAAGTAAATTTAACGTGGCCAGTTAAGAGTTTGATGAGTAATTTCTACTTAATTATTTAAAGTTTACCCTGCAATACTCAACTACATTTCACTCTCTTTACTCAAACAACATAGAGTGGGTCAAAATGACTTGTATTGAATTTAATGGTTTTCTTCAAATAATAGGTGTCCTATTAATGAAATAATTAAAATAATAGACAAATACACAAATGTTTAAATACATCAGACATCTATATTTGTCTACTTTTCCTTTTATATGCATTGCAAAAGATGAAATGTACTATTTTTAAAATGCAGTTCCTCAACTTTTTTCTTTTTTTTTAATTAATTCATGGAATATCGAATAAATAAAGGTTTTTATTGATCAAATATTTACATCATGCCGGGTCAATATGACCTCCTTTATGAATTCTAGGTGTTAATGATTGTGATTAGTGTTTATGATCTGAGACTGATGCTGATATCTGCTGTAAACCGAGTCTCAATCATCAATAAACTCAGAGAAACAAACTCAGTAATGATCTTCAATCCAGTAGAAATTATTGAATTAAGAGAGAAACGGAGGCTGTAATGATTTGGAAAGATGTGCTTTCATAAATTATAAAACTAAAAGGCAAAATATTCATCTTGATTTGTCTCAATATGCTTTTAATTAACTTTGATATGTCCTTGCTGATGATGAATTCAGACATTTATGGTGCTTTAATATCGAGAGCCAGAGCCACATCTGAAAGCAGCTTATTTACAAAGCATATTTATGCACTGCATCATTTGCTTCAGTAGGAAAAATAACAAAATTATTTATGCATTTTGAACTCTCTGCATAGATAAAATTGCATGAGTTATTAAGACTTTCCAAAGCTGCGTCCATCAGAGCAGCGATCATGTGACGAATTAATAGACATTATCAATGCATATGAAGGTAATAACTGTCAGATCATCTGTTCGTGTTTTCTGCAGAATCTGTAGGTCTGAGTTTGTTTGATTATTGTAGATATTTATTTAATATCTGTCATTCGCACGATCTATGCACGATCTATGTTATCACTCTGGGGCCAAAC
The DNA here is from genome assembly GCA_021397915.2 of Tor tambroides. Lineage (NCBI taxonomy): Eukaryota > Metazoa > Chordata > Actinopteri > Cypriniformes > Cyprinidae > Tor > Tor tambroides. The sequence goes on along the minus strand of JAFVLL020038441.1, from coordinate 35,515 downwards.
AAACATAATTAACGTTCATCCTGCAGCGTGTTTCCAATCACACACGGATACAAACACACACGACTTGACTTCCACGCCAGGAGACGAGATGCTGGTGATTTGCAGCGGATTTCCTGATTGACTGAAAATACATCTAAATGTGTTTGCAATCATCAGTGCTGCAGGATCCTTCCATTAGTGATGTTTGGGGTTCATTTTCTTTTGATCAGTTCTCTCTGTGTTATGAGATTCATCAGTTTATGAGCGCTTGTAATCGGTTGTTGTTTAATGTTATTTATATATATATGTATATATATATACAGTAAGAAATTTAATGTTTTTTAAAGAACCAAGTCTGCATTTATTTGATCCAAAGTACAGAAAAAACAGTAAAATTGTGAAATATTATTCTAATGTAAAACAGCTGTTTTCTATGTGAATATGTTAAAATGTAATTTATTTCTGTGATCTGCAGCTGTATTTTCAGCATCATTACTCCAGTCTTCAGTGTCACATGATCTTCAGAAATCATTCTAATATGCTGATTTGCTGCTCAACAAACATTTATTACTGAAAAAATGCTACTCAGCTGTTTTCAACATAATAATAATAATAATAATAATAAATTCTTGAGCAGTAAATCAGCATATTAGAATGATTTCTGAAGATCATGTGACACTGAAGACTGGAGTAATGATGCTGAAAATACAGCTGCAGATCACAGGAATAAATTACAGTTTAACACATATTCACACAGAAAACAGCTGTTTTAAATAGTAAAAATATTTCACAATATTAAATAAAAATGAACTTAACATTAAAAAAAATACATATATATATATATATATATATATATAGAATTTCATTTTTATTTTTGTATTTGCTGTTTAAGTTTTAGTAATATTATTATGTTTTTTTGTCATTTTAATTTTGAACGTTTTAGTAATTTTTTAGTTTGTGTCATTTTCTTAGTTTTTTTTAATATGCATCTGTCTATCTATCTATCTATCTATGTATTTTGATTTTATTATTTATTTAGTTATTTTACATTTTACATTTTAAATGAAAAAGAGACTTTACTTTTGTGAGTTTTTTATATCTATTTTGTTATATATATATATATATATATATATATATGCATATATAATATTATTTTTGTATTTGTTGTTTTATTTTTTAGGTTTTAGTAATTTTGCTTTGTGTTTTTGTCATTTTTATATTTTTACAATTTTTTATTTTTTTTTAAATCTATATCTTTTACAAATTTATAATTAATTTATTTTCGTGTAATTTAAATGAAAATTATGAATGTTGCTTTTGCAAGTTTTTTAATATTTTATTATTTCGGTTAAACTTTATTTTATTTCATTAACACTTTTTTTGTGGTTTTAGTGTCACTGTAATAACTGTTGTCGAAGCATTGAGTGAGGTGATATTTTGCTGCAGGTCGTTGAGGATCTCCGTGTCTCCACATTAGATGCACCTCCTGGAGATGTTTCTATATCAGGTGCATCTAAATACGGAGCACCTGCACGTTCCCGTGAAGCAGAGCCAGCGGACTGAGGACAGACGTCCAGGAATACAGGTCTTCCGGAACTCCTTGGGTTTCACAAGCTGATGCCAGATTCAGTGCAGGCTTTCCTTCACTTCTGAAGCAGAGAGAAGATGCTGAGGTGTTCCTGATGAGGATCCCGTTCTGTTCTGATGCTGCAGACCGTGATGTTCACTCAGGTTTGGAGCAGATCCACGTCAAGCTCGGTTATATATTTCAGACTGTATTGATGGAGTCCCTCCGTGTCTTTCTTTCCTCTCTTCCGTTCAGTCTGTTTTTAGAGCAGAATTCCCTCTGTGATGCTTTTCCACTCTTCCATCTGCTGAGGATCCGCTTCCACCTGAGCAGACATCTGCCGGTTTTTCCCTCCCTCTCTCACTCTCTCTCTCTCTTATAGCAAATAAATAATCTTTCCATTGATGTATGGTTTGTTAGGATCGAACAATATTTGAAAATCTGGAATCTGAGGGTGCAAAAAAATCTAAATATTGAGAAAATCACCTTTAAAGTTGTTCAAATGAAGTTCTTAGCAATGCATATTACTAATCAAAAATTAAGTTTTGATATATTTACAGTAGGAAATTTACAAAATATCTTCATGGAACATGATCTTAATATCCTAATGATTTTTGGCATAAAAGAAAAATGGATAATTTTGACCCATACAATGTATTGTTGGCTATTGCTGCAAATATACCTGTGCTACTGAAGACTGCTTTTGTGCTCCAGGGACACATATATTTGATCAGTTTGTCCAAACTAAAGCACAGTGTGTTTGACAATACTTTTAGACAAACAGAATTGTAGCAGTAACACTTTACTTAAAGCCTTTATGTATAATGCATTATAGAGGGATAATAAAGGGTATAATGCATTACAATTATTCATAATGTGCATTGTAATACATCATATCTTGTTGTAAATAATTACAACCGAATTTAAAATGCATTTAAATTTTACCTTAGCAACCACTCTGAGTACCCAAGCAACCGCATAACAACACCTTAGCAACCACCCCGGATACCTTAGCAACCGCCTAGCAAAACCTTAGCAACCACCCCAGGTACCATAGCAACCGCCTAGCAACACCCTAGCAACCACCCCAAGTACCCTAGCAACCGCATAGCAACCACCCCAGGTACCTTAGCAACACCTTAGCAACCACCCCAAGTACCTTAGCAACCGCATGGCAACACCCTAGCAACCACCCCAAGTACCCTAGCAACTGCATAGCAACACCTTAGCAACCACCCCGAGTACCATAGCAGCCACCTAGCAACACCCTAGCAACCACCCCAAGTACCCTAGCAACCGCATAAAGTTATAATGTATTGAATGTGGTTACAATTATTCATGAGATCCTAGCAACCGCATAGCAACCACCCTGAGTACCCTAGAAACCGCATAGCAAGACCCTAGCAACCACCCCAAGTACCCTAGCAACCGCATAGCAACCACCCCAGGTACTTTACCAACACCTTAGCAACCACCCCAGGTACCTTAGCAACCGCATAGCAACACCTTAGCAACCACCCCAAGAATCTTAGCAGCCACATGGCAACACCCTAGCAACCACCGCAAGTACCCTAGCAACTGCATAGCAACACCTTAGCAACCACCCCAAGTACCCTAGCAACCGCATAAAGTTATAATGTATTAAATGTGGTTACAATTATTCATGAGATTGTGCAATGCCAACACATTCATAATTAATGCATTAAAACTAATTTTATAATACATAAAGGATTTAAGTGTTAGCAGCTTTCAACACTGAATTGTGATTGAAGGTTAGAGTGATGTTTTGTTGTTTAACTGAAGCATCATCAGGCGCTCACCACACATGTGAGTGAAATGCTTTTCTTCTGCCAGTGTTGCATGTTTTTACAGCGAGCGAATGCAAGAGAGATTTGTGAGAGTAACGCCCCGGTATAAAACTGATCTCCATCTGCTGCTGAGCTCAAATATCCTCCGTCCCGCTGAGACGCTTCAGTTCACATGAAATAATGACACAGTCAGCTCCAGAGATGATAACCGGCTCTGGTCTCTCGTCTGACCACACGCTCCCTCATCAACACTTATCTGATTATCTGACCGCTTATCTTGTGCTCACAACACAACCTGACATTATTATACATTATTTTAGGGGCAATGATATGAAGAAACCTTTTTTTTTTTTTTTTTGCACAGTTTAAAATGTATGCAAAAACATAACTAGAGAATATTTAAATAACATCATATTTTTACAAAATTATAAATAAAGTTAAATTAACATTTTTTAAAAAATTAACTACGTCCAAAAAATAAATAAGCAAGATATTTTGTGCACTACATTTGATTGTATTTTTTAATGATCTTTTATTTAATTAATTAATTTATTCATGTATTTATATATTATTTATATATACTTATTTATTTTTATTAATTTTTTTATTTATTTGCTGAGAGCATGATTTTAATTCATCCCACAATTAATAAAAACCAACACAACAGAAACAGCATTGTCAGTAAATGCATTAACAATTGAAGTCAAAGATATAATAATAAACCACACTAAACTTTAGATGCATTATCTTTGTAGTGATTTCCTCTTCCTGTCATTCCAGTTCAACTTCCTGTGTGCTGTGGCCAGTTCAGTTCATGAATTAAAAGCATCCCTGGTGTTTTAACCGGATCACTGGATTTGCAGTAGATTACATATAAATTATCATTTGTTACTGATTCCCATTTACACTGTGGAATATTTTTTTTTTTTTTGAAGTTGTAAATAAAACAGATTTTAGTCTTTCTACTTCAAAACTTCATGTTTAATTTAATGTGTTAGTTGATATTTTGTCATTTATGTTGAAATTTACTTGCAATTGTTTTTACATCAGAATACGAATTTTACATAATATAATCGGACTACTTTTAGATTGCTTTTAGATGACTTTTCTAACTCATGTAGTTGCATAAGATTTGAGTAGAATAATATTGTACCATTTAGATACAACCATAACCCTACTGTAAAATATCAAAAGTTGAGAAACTTAAAAGTTTAAGGCAAGCAGCTTCAGCAGATTTTTGAGTTCTCTCAACTTTTTGTTGAATAAACTGAAAACAACAGGTTGAGAAAACTCAAAAATCTGCTGAAGCTGCTTGCCTTTTGATTTTTTACAGTGTAACTGACCAATCAGAAGAACTGTCATCATCATTATCATCATAACCTTTATTTTACCAGGAAAAGAAGCACACTGAGATTAAAAATCTCTTTGACAAGAGCATCTTTATTATAATAATGGATATCAGTATCAAAACATCTACAGCCCAATGTTTCCATTTCCAAATTATTTACAAACTGTCAAAAATGATTATTATTCAAAGTTGTCAATTGTTGGAGTATGGTTTACAAGAACATATAATTTCACTCTTTCTACCTGAAAATGTCATGTTTAATATTACTTGACTTTTCTTGGTAATCAATTGTGAAATTTACCAGCAATTTCTGAGTGAAATCTGTTTCTACACCAAATATTGTTCTGTTTTTGTGAGGACAGTTTTAATCAATAACATAATCAAATAGATTACAACTTTTAGGTAATATAATCTGACTACTTTTAGATTACTTTTAGATTACTTTCCTAACTTATATAATAATAGAATAATACCGTTTGGATACAACCATGACAGAAACTGACCAATCAGACGACAGAACCGCAGTGACACACAACACACAAGAACACACCATTCAGTCTCTCTGCTTCAAAATATCAAGTTTACTCCAACATTACATGCCATTTTTTAATAAATGTGACCCTGGAGCACAAAACCAGTCATAAGGGTCAGTTTTGTGAAATTGAGATTTATGCATCATCTGAAAGCTGAATAAATAATCTTTCCATTGATGTATGGTTTGTTAGGATAGGACAATATTTGGCTGAGATACAACTATTTGAAAATCTGGAATCTGAGGGTGCAAAAGATAAATAAATAAAATAATAATAATAATCTTAGCAATGCATATTACTTATCAAAAATTAAGTTTACGGTAGGAAATTTACTAAATATCTTCATGGAACATGATCTTAATATCCTAATGATTTTTGGCATAAAAGAAAAATGTATAATTTTGACCCATACAATGTATTGTTGGCTATTGCTATAAATATACCTGTGCTACTGAAGACTGCTTTTGTGCTCCAGGGACACAAATAATTGTGAAATTCACTAGCAAACCAGTGAAACTAGTGTTTGCTGGGGCTTCAGTGGTGAGTTTTACTAGATTTCTGTTTTCTAGTGTTTCCAGGTCATTTGCACGTCTGGATCTGTGTGTTGAAGTCTGATAACACAAGACGCCTCGGTCTCTTGCATCATGAGGAGTGCCGCAGTCACACGAGGTGAAGGCAGGGGCGAGACGCTTCCGTCTGATCAACCTGACGAGGTTTACACACACACACACACACATGAGTCAGCCGTGTGTGTGTGTGTGTGTGACGGAGAGAGAGTGAAAGGTGAAGCCACACCCGAGGTGTGTATGCATGCATGTCGACAGGATTAAGTAACATCAGATTGTGGTTTTTAATGAACAAACTGCACTGTCCTGACACTTGTTTAAACCAGTAATTACAGTATAAAGTGGCTTTATCAAAGTGGAAACACTGAACATGCATTATATAAAAATATTCATCACATTTATTCACAATTATACAATTAAAGAAGTCTCTTCTGCTCACCAAGCCTGCATTTATTTGCTCCAATATTGTGAAATATTTTTACTATTTAAAACAGCTGTTTTCTGTGTGAATATGTGTTAAACTGTAATTTATTTCTGTGTATTTTCAGCATCATTACTCCAGTCTTCAGTGTCACATGATCTTCAGAAATCATTATAATATGCTGATTTGCTGCTCAACAAACATTTTTTATTATCATTATCAATATTTAAAGCAGTTGAATACATTTTTTTCAGGATTCTTTGATGAATAGAAAGATCCAAAGATTTCTGAAGATCATGTGACACTGAAGACTGGAGTAATGATGCTGAAAATACAGCTGCAGATCACAGAAATAAATTACAGTTTAATATATATTCACACAGAAAACAGCTGTTTTAAATAGTAAAACTTTTTCAAAATTGTACTGTTTTTGCTGTATATTTGGATCAAATAAATACAGGCTTGGTGAGCAGAAGAGACTTCTTTAAAAAAAAAAAACATGAAAAATCTTCCTGTTCAAAAGCAGTATTCAGTAAAGGGTTTTGTCTGCTTGATTCCTCTGCATTATGCAGAATGTGAACGACAAACATATTGAAAGCGTTTTTACAGCGGGTTTGATGTCGTTGATGTGTGCGGGCTGAATAAATACAGGGTCTCCTCCGCGTTCAGACCACTCATTAAACTCAGACTTATTTTAAGCTTCTGGTGGTTTAAAGCAGAGCGGCACACTTGATTCTGCTCATTCACAACACCGGAAACACAGATGCTCAGCAGGGCTTTCTCATCTAGATTTTATTCTGGAGCAGGAGTCGACAGATTCAGGAATCATTTGCTTATGTTTAGAGATTTTAAGCTCTTTGAGCTTCCAGATTCAGGTTCGTCCTGTCTATAGGGCATGTGTTCATACTGAGCAAACCAAAACATGTGGAGAATCTTCACCGCGGGCCAATTACAAGCGTGTGTGTGTGTGTGTGTGTGTGTGTGTGTGTGTGTGTGTGTGTGTGTGTGTGTGTGTGCGCGCACTTGTAATTATCAGAAAACAGTTTGTTCCCCTATCATGTTTAATGAATAGTTCACCCTAAAATGAGTACATTATGTGTTCACCCTCAGGCAATTCATGATATAGATGAGTTTGTTTCTTCATCAGGTTTGTAGAAATGTGTCTCAGCAATGGATGCTTTAATGTATCGTTGCTGAGAGTCCAAACAGCTGATAAAAACATCACAATAATCCACACCACTCCAGTCCATCAGTTAACATCTGGAGAAGACAAAAGCTGAAACTAATCCAGCATTAAGATGTTTTTAACTAAAATACATCGAGTCCATAATCTATAATAACTCTTCCTCCAGTGAAAACGTGTTCTGGTCTGAATCAGGAGAGAAATCTGCGCAGATGCCAAAACAGTCCAAAACAGCTCTAAACAAATATGTGAGAGACAACAGGAGATGCACTTTTTCACTGGAGGAAGAGTTATTATGGATTATGGACTCTATGTATTTTAGTTAAAAACATCTTAATGCTGGATTAGTTTCAGCTTTTGTCTTCTCCAGATGTTAACTGATGGACTGGAGTGCTGTGGATTATTGTGATGTTTTTATCAGCTGTTTGGACTCTCATTCTGACGGCACCCATTCACAACCATCAGGATTTCTTCTGAAATAATCTATATTTGACTCATTCAAGGAATATTCTGGGTTATCTTCTGCCTCATGCTGTGAGTAGCATTGAAAATCATTTCAGACGAGGGAAATATCCAGCATGCAACAATATTAGAAATGCACTCAGATAAACCGGGTTACTTTACCGTAATATTTGTGTGTGCTTGTGATGAAATAATTCACTTTATGTGTGTAGATGTGTTTATACACACTAAAGGAAGAGTGAAAATAGTCCTCCATGGTGACTGATAATTATGTCAGCAGAAAAACACAACCTCTAGTGAAACTGGATATTTAAAAATAACTTTTACTTTCTAAAATATTGTGCATTATTCATTAGTTGTGAATGTTTAAGTTGAGAATAAGCCAGAATGTATGAGTAAAAGCCCTCAAACACTCAGACTGAACGACAACACTTGGAAAAAACAAAGAGACTCGAGGAAAATACGAGGAGGGAAAAAGACCCAGTCGGGTTGGACAATAAAATACTAATTAGCCACTTGCATTAATGCTGAAAATATCGTCTAGACGAGTCACATTAACTGTCAGGCTTTATTTTATGTGAGGCTGCAGCACAAAAACACTCGTTTGCTGATTCCAGGGAAAGTCCAGACGCTTCAGAACAGACACGCCGCTCACAAATCCTCATAAAACACACTCAGCTATTGCTAATATGAACTACAATAAAAAAATCTGTTTGTGTCTAATGAAGAGCAGCGTCAGGACTGTAAATGAGCTGCGTGGGGAAAATTAAAGACAGATAGAAAAAGCTCATTTGTTCTGAATTTTACAACCTTTATGAGATTGATATCATAAAGCATTGATAATTAAGTCTAAAACTGTAAATGGTGCATTTGATTCTGTGTATATAAACACTAGCAGTTATTGTTTCTCAAAGAAGTCTCTTCTGCTCACCAAAGCAAAAATGTTGAAATATTATTCTAATGTAAAACAGTTGTTTTCTATGTGAATATCTGTTAAACTGTAATGTATTTCTGTGATCTGCAGCTGTATTTTCAGCATCATTACTCCAGTCTTCAGTGTCACATGATCTTCAGAAATCATTCTAATATGCTTATTTTGAAGCGTTCAAGAAACATTTCTGATTATTAGCAATGTTGAAAACAGTTGTGCTGCACAATATTTTTGTGGAAACTGTGACGCATTTTATTTTTCAGGATTCACAGATGAATAGAAAGTTCAAAAGAACAGCATTTATTTTAAACAGAAATCTTTTGCAACATTATTATGCCTTTATTGTCACTTTTGATCAATTTAATGCATCCTGTGTGTGTGTGTGTGTGTGTGTGTGTGTGTGAGTTTGTGTGTGTCTGTGAGTGCGTGTGTGTGTGTGTGTGTGTGTGTGTGTGTGTGTGTGTGTGTGTGTGTGAGTGAGTGTGTATGTGTCTGTGTGTCTGTGTGTGTGTGTGTGTGTGTGTGTTTCTGTGTGTGTGTGTGTGTGTGTGTGTGTGAGAGAGTGTGTGTGTGGGTGTGTGTTTCTGTGTGTGCGTGTGCGTGCGTGTGTGTGTGTGTGTGTGTGTGTGTAGGTGTGTGTGCGCGTGTGCGTGTGTGTGTGTGTGTGTTTCTGTGTGTGTGTGTGTGTGTGTGTGAGAGTGTGTGTGTGTGGGTGTGTGTTTCTGTGTGTGCGTGTGCGTGTGCGTGTGCGTGTGTGTGTGTGTGTGTGTGTGTGTGTGTGTAGGTGTGTGTGTGTGTGTGTGTGTGTGTGTGTGTGTGTGTGTGTGTGTGTGGGTGTGTGTTTCTGTGTGTGCGTGTGCGTGTGTGTGTGTGTGTGTGTGTGTGTGTGTGTGTGTGTGTGTGTGTGTGTGTGTGTGTGTGTGTGTGTGTGTGTGTGTGTGTGTGTGTGTGTGTGTGTGTGTTGTGGTAAACTGTCTGACTGTAATGAGTCGTGGTTGTCTGTAATATCAGAGCGAGACGCTGACTAGAGAAGCCCCTGTCTGTGTGAAGAGTGAATGTAATGAAGATCTGCGTGTCTCCATCTCTCGTTCCCATACCGTCTCAGAATAACTCGAGGACTTTTCAATTACGGCCGTGTTTTGTGAAGCTTTCAATCAGCAGACCAGTGAGTTTACAGCCTCACGTTCTTCAGAAGATCTGTAATTCATCACGAGGAAGCAGCTCTTTGTGTTCCTGTGCTACAACTACAATTACAGAGCAAACTGCTCCACATCTGGCCCTCAGTGTTTGGACTTCTAAGCGTTTGACAGCTCAGAAACATCTAGTCCAGCAATATTTGTTTCAAAAGTCAAAATGGAAACTATGAGAGCTTCAGAGAAGAATGTATATGTGAGCGGAGCCTCAGAGATCCACCATCAGGGCCGGTTTGAGACAAACCCGTCTCCAAAACCTGCCTAAATCTTAGGAATCTTCTTAAGAAAACTTGTAAGAATGTTACTAAGTGCAAATATAAATCTCAAGTAGGCTAAAATGACAGGTTAGTTTTCGTCTGATTGTATAAACTATCCTATTTGTGTGCTTTTGTGACACATACACTTCGTTACGCTGCTAAATCTTAACGAGTTTGAACATCTATTAACACTTTTTAAAACCTTTTTCGAGTAGCAAGAATCTCACAGTCATTTTTTATGTAAAGTGTTTGAGATTTGTTGATGAC
>JAFVLL020038441.1:17500-20000 GCA_021397915.2 Tor tambroides | reverse complement strand
TGTGTGTGTGTGTGTGTCTGAAGTTATATTGTACAGTGTGTGTTCATGTGTGCCGCTGCACAAATGTTACATGAGCAGACACACACACACACACACACACACACAAATGTCTTTGCATTTGGTCACTAAATATCAAGTGTCATATATATATATATATATATATATATATATACATACATACACACACACACAAAATATACAAAAATTGTCAAAACATTTGTAAGATTAAAATAAAGTTAAGGTTAAAATATTTTTACATAAATATTATTTTTTAGGTTTCATTTAACTTTTCTATTTTTCCTGTTTATTAAAATTGTCTTAACCATTTTTTTATATATATTTTCAGTATCAGTTTCAGTATATATATATATATATATATATATATATAATATTGTATTTGGAATAAAAAAAATGCAATTGCCCAAAAATAAATTTTCAATTTTTTTATATGTTGTAAACAGCACTTTTTTTTTTTTAATTTTATGCCATTTTTTTTCAAATGTATTATCATTATTATATATATATATATATATATATATATATATATATATATATATTTTTTTTTTTTTTTTTTTTTTGTGCCGTGTGTGTTAAAGATGTTTTGTTTTGTCCCATCACTGGCTTTAGCTGCGTTACTCATCAGCTTTACAGCAGTTATTGAGCTCTAAAGATAAACGGCTTACAGCGTGTTAACATGACATTACATGACTTCTGCTGAGTCACTCCATCCACAGCAGACGCACCGCTTAAACCATTAACCTCATGCACAATAGACTTTTATTACATTTAAGGTTACTAAACCTCTACAAAACTATATTCTCCAGCTCATGCCTGAACTTCTGCATTAACTGAAGGACCAGAAAACACTTCAGATTCAAGTATCATCACAATACATTATTTACTGCCAATATTCTTGCACTGCTGGCCAAGAAAACATCTGTAAAGAGTGAAAAGATGCATCTCGCATCAAAGTGGATTCTGAAGCAGCTTCAGTTTATTTCGATAGCAAACCACAGACAACAGTTCTAAATGTATCAACCTGAAAATAAAGTAATGAATACTTGTAGAAGTTAATGCACGTTACTAGATAATGTTTATAGTATAAAGGCAATTTTAGGACATGTAGTATGTTAAAACATTATCATGCTGCATGTTTTAAGCATACACTCTTAAAAATAAAGCTGCTTGAAAGGTTCTTCACAGCGATGCCATAGAAGACCCATTCAGTCAAAGAACATCTCTTTCTTAGCTTTCTATAATCTGAAGAACCTGCTTTCACCACAAAGAAGCAGAAAGGTTCTTCAGATGTTAAAGGTTCCATTTAGACAAAAAGGTTATTCTATGGCATCGTGAAGCTCCTTTACTTCTAAGAGTGTATGCGTAAAACTAACATCAAACATTCAGAAATCATATATGAATTAATGTAACAAACACACAGCCTGTTATAGATCTGTTATAATGATCTGTTTACTGCCAATCCAAACCGTGGCATCGCTGAATAAAGGTGTTGGTGTTGTTTTAACAGATGTGCTCTGGTTTCTCCTCAGGACAGCAGGTTTCTCTCTGGAGCTGATGAAGAGTGAGGATTGGAAGATCTGTGGTCGCCCTCTGCTGGAAGACAGAAACAACACTGACACACAAAAACCAGGAAGGGTTTGTTATTATAGACTAAACATTGAGTTTCAAAGGCATCAGCCATCAAATACAGTTTACACACAGAATAGATTGATATGCATTTATGCAACAACATTATAATCCATAAACTACAGCAAAACTGAAGTGACCCTGGAGCACAAAACCAGTCTTCAGTAGCACAGGTATATTTGTAGCAATAGCCAACAAGACATTGTATGGGTCAAAATTATCCATTTTTCTTTTATGCCAAAAATCATTAGGATATTAAGATCATGTTCCATGAAGATATTTTGTCACACACAAGATTCAGATCATCAAACAAATTTTAATATTACACAAAGATAACCCAAGTAAATGCAAAATGCAGTTTTTAAATGATGATTTCATTTATTAAGGAATAAAAGCTGTCCAAACCTGCCTGGCACTACGTGAAAAAGTAATTGCCCCTGAATCTAATAACTGGTTGTGGCACTCTTTACAGCAACAACTGCAATCAAGCGTTTGTGATAACTGCAATGAGTCTTTCACATCGCTGTGGAGGGATTCTGGCCCACTCTTCTTTGAGGAATTGTTTTAATTCAGCCACACTGGAGGGTTTGAGCATGAATGGACTGTTTAAGGTCATGCCACAGCATCTCAATCAGATTTAAGTCTGGACTTTGACTTGGCCGCTCCAAAACCTTAATGTTGTTTTCTTGAGCCATTCAGAGGTGGATTGCTGGTGTGTTTGGGATCATTGTCCTGCTGCGTAACCCAAGTGCGCTTGAGCTTGAGCTCACAAACTGATGGCCGGACATTCTCCTTCAGGATTTTCTGATAGAGTGCAGAATTCATGGTTCCATCAGTTATAGCAAGTCGTCCAGAT
>JAFVLL020038441.1:0-12500 GCA_021397915.2 Tor tambroides | reverse complement strand
GGTCCAGAGCCCGTCTCCGTCCCGATGCCGTGGATCCTCGTACAGCCGCGGACGGACCGGATTCCAGGGCCAGGCGGTGGAGGTGGCCACCAAGATCCACCAGCATCACGCCAACGAGAAGGAGGAGATGCAGGAGCTGAATGTGCGCTTCGCCGGATACATCGAGAAGGTCCAGGCGCTGGAGCAGAGGAACGCCGCTCTGAGAGCCGAGCTGGAGGCCCTTCAGGGACGCTTCAAGGGAGGGCCCACCGGCCTCGGGGACGAGTATGAGCTCAAGTTTAAAGAGATGAGAGAGCTGATCGAAGCTCTGACGGCTGAGAAGGGAGCGGCTGATATCGAGAGAGGCTACATCGAGGAGGAGGTGGAGGTCTGGAGACTCAAGCTGGAGGAGGAGCTGGCCATCAAAGGTGAGCCTATATATATAAACATATGTGACTCTGGACCACAAAACCAGTCATAAGGGTCAATTTTGTGAAATTGAGATTTATGCATCATCTGAAAGCTGAATAGATAAGCTTTCCATTGATGTATGGTTTGTTTGGAAAATCTGGAATCTGAGGGTGCAAAAAAATCTAAATATTGAGAAAATCACCTTTAAAGTTGTTCAAATGAAGTTCTTAGCAATGCATATTACTAATCAAAAATTAAGTTTTGATATATTTACAGTAGGAAATTTACTAAATATCTTCATGGAACATGATCTTAATATCCTAATGATTTTTGGCATCAAAGAAAAATTGAAAATGTTGAGCCATACAAATATACCTGTGCTACTTATGACTGCTTTTGTGCTCCAGGGACACATATTGTTAATATAGACAATATCATTGTGCTAATTTATGTAATTATTTATTTAGTTTCACTGCTGGAAAGTGAACCAACTCCAGCATAAGATTAAACGCAGTCAAGTCAAGTTAACTTTATCTATATAGCGCTTCAAAACAGCTTCACAATCACAGGTTCAATGGATGTTAAAGGTTCTTCATGGAACCAATCCCAATAAACACTTAAAAATAAAGGTTCCCAAATCTGGATTTCACAGTGATGCCACTGAAGAACCATTTTTGGTTCCCCAAAGAACCTTTTAGTGATAGAACAGTTTAACAACCTTTTTCCACTATAAAGAACCTTTTGTGGAATGAAAAGGTTCCAAGGATGTTGAAGGTTCTTCATGGAATCATTGATGCCTTTATTTTTAAGAGCATATTGCACGACTAAATCAAATGCATTCTGTTTATGTAACATCACATCCACACCATTTTTACGTGAGCTCGCTCTTGACTCCTCAGAGGAGGCTGAGATGATTCTCCGCGAGTTCCGTCAAGACGTGGACAACGCCACGCTCCAGAAGGCCGACCTGGAGAAGCGCATCGAGCAGCTGGTGGCCGAGATCGAGTTCCTCAAGAAGCTCCATGATGAAGAAGTGGCCGACCTCCTGAAGCAGATCGAGGAGTCCAAGGTGACGGTGGAGCTGGACTCGGACAGACCGGATCTGGCCGCTTACCTGCGCAACATGCGCGCCGAGATCGAGTCTGTGGCCGCTCGCAACGTCCAGGAGGCCGAGAAGTGGTACAAGGGCAAGTTTGACACGCTGAAGGTCCAGGCCAGCAAACACGAGGACCAGATGAAGACCATGAAGGAGGAGATCAGCGTCTTCCACAACCAGGTGACTGATACATCACCATATTGTTACCGTGATTAATTATTTATTACGAATGATTCAGATCGACTCTGACAGCAGATGGCGCTGGTGGAACAGCAGAAATGTAGCGGTTTCCTTGGAAACCCAGTAAACAAAGCAGTGCTACTTTGTTTCTGAAACATGTTTAAATGATTTAAATAGCCATTCGGAACTTTGTATTCGCAATGGTGTTCATCACAGCGCCAAGTACTTCAATATTTAGGCGATTCAAACCTTTTTTACGTTTTAATCTGGACTACAACATGCCCTGGATATTGTTTGAAAATGTTGTTCAGTCACACTTTATCACTGCAAATAATGATTTCTTAGTGTTTTTTTTGTTTGTTTTCTAGTATAAATATCTAAACATTCTTGAATCAGGATGCATTTACTTGACTAGTAAAATAATATATTTGTCATTTTCTGAAAGTATCATCCAAATTTTGTTAGTTTTTGCCTAGAACAAGCAAAACTATCTGCTAATGGGGTAAGAAAAATAATCTTAATTCAAAGGCTAAACAAGATTATTTTTCTTACCCCACTGGCAGATATTTTTGCATGTTTTAGGCAAAAACTAACAAAATTTATATAATATTTTCAGAAAACAAGAAAACATTTTTCTTGTCAAGTAAATGCATCCGGATTCAAGAATTGTTAGATATTTATGCTAGAAAACAAGACAAAAATACAACGAAGAAAATCATTTTTTGCAGTGTACATTAAAGCTCCATTAGTTAACTTTAGTTAATTCATTAGTTAACATAAACTGCCAATGAAAAATTCTTCTAAACATTCATTAATCTTAGGTAAGTTCAATATTTAATAACAAAAAGTTGCAACTGTGCAACCTGAGCTAATATGAACTAACAGTTCTTTTTTTTTTTTAACAAAGATTAATAACTTCTGTAGCAACTATTGCTCATTAACATTAATGCATTAACTAAGATTAACTAATGAATCTTATTGTAAAGAGCTTCATAATTCTTTTGCACTTTAATCTGTGTGAATTTTTTTACTTTATACATTTTTTGTGTATTGCTTTATTGTATTTAAATGTTTGGTTCTTTTTGTTCTAAGAAAAAAGTTATTAAACCTGTTATACTTTATTATGACAACACTTTTTGCAACTAAATTTCAGTATCGTGACAATATCATAGGTGTCCCTGCAGCACAAAAGCAGTCTTCAGTAGCACAGGTATATTTGTAGCAATAGCCAACAATACATTGTATGGGTCAAAATTATCCATTTTTCTTTTATGCCAAAAATCATTAGGATATTAAGATCATGTTCCATGAAGATATTTAGTAAATTTCCTACCATAAATATATCAAAACTTAATTTCTGATTAGTAATATGCATTGCTAAGAACTTCATTTGAACAACTTTAAAGATGATTTTCTCAATATTTAGATTTTTTTGCACCCTCAGATTCAAGATTTTCAAATATTGTCCTATCCTAACAAACCATACATCAATGGAAAGATTATTTATTCAGGTTTCTGATGATGCATAAACCTCAGTTTCACAAAATTGACCCTTATGACTGGTTTTGTGCTCCAGGGTCGCATATACCGTGATAAAGGCATTAGTAATTAATCGCAACATGAAACTGTGTTTTTGCAGGTGACGGACCTGCAGAACCAGATCGACGGGCTGCGGGCGAGGAACGCGGCGCTGGAGCAGCAGCTGGAGGACATGGAGGCGGCGCACCTGGACAAGGCGGCCGGTCTGGAGGACATCATCATCCAGCTAGAGAGCCAGCTGTGCGAGACCAAGATTGAGATGGGAAAATACTTGGCTGACTACCAGCAGCTGCTCCACATCAAGCTGAAGCTGGACGCGGAGATCGCCACCTACAGGAAGCTGCTGGAAGGAGAGGAGAAGCGGCTCGGGATCGCCGTCGCAGAAGGTCTGTCTGGAGCCGCAGGCAGTGTTGAGGAGTAACCAGTAGAATCTACAGATTCACTCAACTCATGATTCCATTCAATTCACCATTCCATTTTCTCACGATTTTAACAGAATCAGATTTAAGACATTATACAGTAAATGAAAAGGTGTCCTTTTATTAGGCTATTGCTGCACGTTTCTTTGTGAAATTGAAATATAACAAAACTAAATTGAAATTTTAAAACAAACCCAAAATCAAAAAAGTTACTCAAATAAAAGAAATCTCTTCATATAAACAAACTAAGGCTTTGTCTGTGCTCTTTCCATTTAAAATTAGAGGCAACCACTGCATTTTAAGCAGTTTTTAATCTAAATTAGACTGCATAATTTCAAAATTTTAAGTAAAAACAGAATGGTCTGACTTTAGTTTTGTGAAACTATACTGCATAAAACATATCTGAACAAAAACAGCAGACGAGCAGAATGAGACGCAGGTTCTCTCTGCCAGCAGGTGGCGCTTATCAACAGCAATGATACAGTGTTTCCTTGGTTACCGCTGTAAACAAAGCACTTATCAACAGCATTGATACGTGTTTCCTTGGTTACCGCTGTAAACAAAGCGCTTATCAACAGCAATGATACAGCGTTTCCTTGGTTACCGCTGTAAACAATGCAGAGCTGCGCTTATGAACTCTACTTTAATAAGCATAGTTCAGAGGCAAGATGAAAAGAAATTACCACATAAACTTTTCTAAAGACCGTCAATTCCCCTCAGACATACATTCATATAAACATATTTGAATCGATTTTCAACCGGCTCGCGGTTCATCGTTACATAGTAACCAGTGTTGGGTGTAATGCATTACTAAGTAATTAATTACTGTAATTGAATTACATTTCTCTTGAAAAAATAAAGTAAGGGATTACTCTTAATTTTTCTGTAATTTAATTACAGTTACTTCTGATGCAATTGCATTAAATACTGTGTAGACTATAGAATAATTCTATTAAGTGGATAGTGGATTTGACATCAAAATGTAACATCTAATATTAAAATGTTTGTGTTTAATGTAACCTTCTCCCTTTAAATACTTTGGACAATTCAAGAATACTTTACGCAATTTTATATTATTTATTTGAAAGAATTAAAAGAGCAATTTCATGTTGTTCAACTAGTCGAGGTTGCATATCAAGTTAAACAATACAAGGATAGACATGAAGCTAAATTTGAATTCTTTCAATTATAAAATTACTCCAGTTTAGGAAGTAATTAGTAATAAGTAGGAAACTGAACTTTCTTTGAGCCCAGAGGTTCAGGGAGAAAATACGGTGGATGCAATAGACGCCACATCTGTGTTAAAGATACATTTGTTGCAATATTTTTTCCCCCATTTACATTAAAACTCGCTAAGCTGCATGTACGAAAAAAGACAGAATTTTGGAAATTGAACAAAAACATAAAAAATAAAAAAAATCAAGAGCAAGTAATTCGTACTTTAATCGTTTTGGAGACGTAGAATTAAGAATAAGAAAAAAAAAATCCTAGAAATGGTACATAACCAAAGTGACTTGAACTCATCTGATGTCTTAATTATGAATTCTCCACTCATAAATATGAACTTCTTAGGAGCATCAAAACTTGCAGAAATGCACTTTGTTGCTAGGAGACGCGTGACAAATGGAAACAATGTATTTAAAGTCGGTTCAAAATATCAAACTTGTTTAATCTCCACCGACTGTTTGGAATCAGTCTGAAACCAAAAGATCATGATTTTTTTTAAACCTGTCAACTCAAAGACAATTCACAGACTTTATGTTGACTCATCTTTGACTGTAAATCATATCTCCAGGTTTCACAGACAAGGCTTAAGCCTAGTCCTAGACTAAAATGTAAATCTGAGCTGTTTTAACTGAAAGAAACTTGCACTGATTGATCTTAAAATATATCAGTGCCTTTGTTTTGTCTCAAGATAAACACCAGTAATGTTTTTTCTAAGCATGTTTATTAAAAATGACTTAAATGTCCTAATTGAACTATGGCTTAATCCTGGCTTAGTCTAAACCCCGTCTGTGAAACCGGGCCGTGGAGTATTCCAGCCTTAGCTCATAGAGAAGTCTTGGACTTGTTTTAATCTGTCGTGTCTCGTGTCTTGTTTTCCCAAGCGGTGACAGAAGAGAGAAGCACATCTGTGTCTCGTACTGTAGAGACACACACGGCCATCGCCTGAAGATCAGCCTCCACTAAACCATGACCTGCTAAACTAGCCGAGTTAACCAGGCCTCCTGAGACTCACAATGAAGAAAACGGTCTCATGTAAAAGAACCAAATGTCACCAGGCACTAAATAAAGCTTGAGTTCAATGCACACTGGTCTCTTGTATATTTTGTTACGCTTATAACAGAACGCTTTCTAAAGCTTCAGTTACTCTGAACGGCTGTCTATGAGCTGAAGGATGGGAAAATGAACGCTTTTCTCCTCTTTGTGCTCCTTTATTCCTGGAGCTCCTGCATTAATTGGTTCCTTACTATTATTCATTTGGATGAAAACCAAATTTGAGCTGAATAATGACACTGTTGTGTTCTGTAGAGTTGATTTACAGCTGAAACTGTTTCATAATTAATGAACACTGACAGCTATTAAACTGTATTCAATCAAAATTGAACTTTTTTTTTTTAGTATTTTTTGCCTTGTCTTCTCCAGTACAGATATCTAAAAAAATAAATTTAAAGATACATTTACTTTAGAAGCAAAATGACTTAAGATATGAAAAAAAAGTATCACAATTACATGAGATTAATCTTAAAACGGTCAGAAAGTCATTTTTTATCCCTTTAAATTAAATTAATTTTTCTGAGCCCATTGGCAGATTGTTCATTTTAAGCATAAACACTTCATTTTGACATTTAATATCTCATGTGATTTTGCATGTACTCTACCAGTCAAAAAAGTTTGAACAGTATATTTATTACTATTATAAGTCTCTTCTGCTCACCAAGCCTGCATTTATTTGATCCAAAGTACAGCAAAAACAGTAAACTTAAATATTTTTACAATTTAAAATAAATGTGTTCTATGTGAATGTGTTAAACTGTAATTTATTTCTGTGATCAAAGCTGTATTTTCTTTTTTTTTTTTTTTTTGTTTTTCCCGGCCTGTCAGTAACACAGATAACACATGACAGTACGTATGTGTAGCTATGCTATCATCATTCAAAGCCTGTCTTTTTTTTTTTTTTTAGATATTTATTTATTTTTTTTACATTAATTCATTAATTAATGAATTTTATACCCTTTTATTTAACCATACTATGACAGACAAGACCAGGGGACAGAGAAAACAAGAGAGAGAAAGAAGAAAAAAAAAAAAAATTATAATGATAATAACAAAAATAATAATAATATTAATAAAAAAAAAATAAATAAATAAAAAAAATTAAAAAAAAGGAATTAGAAAACAAAACAAAAAAAAATTGTGGAGAAAGTCAACAGAGAAGGGGGAGAGAGAGAAAATAAAAATAAAAATAAAAAAAAAAAAACAAAAACAGACAATCACTAATACTCCGCTGACAAAAAAGAGAAAACAATATAAGACACAACATCAGAGATGTTTGGGGCCCAGGTCTTTTCCGTGCCTGTTTCATGCCTGCGGATGGGGGCTGTTGTTCCCATACACACTATTATACATTTACATGGAGGAACCTTATGAACACAAGCGCGCTCACACACAGGTGTACACTCACATTCTATTGGTGTAAAAACAGGTGCTCACAGACACACATTGTCTTGATCTGCTGTTGCTTCAAAACTTATTTTGTAATATTAGTTATGCGTGCTGCTCAATAACATTTAACATTTAGAATTTATTGTGATTCATAAAGCTGTATTTTCAGCATCATTACTCCAGTGTCACATGATCTTCAGAAATCATTCTAATATATTCAATTTTTTTTTTTTTTTTAAAGAAATTATAGAAATACTTTTATTCAGCAAGGATGCTTTAAATTGATCAAAAGTGATGATAAAGACATTTATAATGTTACAAAAGATTTCTATTTCAGATAAATGCTGTTCTTCTGAACTTTCTATTCATCAAAGAAACCTGAAAAAATTCTACTCAGCTGTTTTCAACAAATGTTTTTTGAGCAGAAATTCAGAATACTAGAATGATTTCTGAAGGATAATGTGACTGGAGTAATGATACTATAAATTCAGCTTTAAAATCAAAGGAATAAATTACATTTTAAAATATATTTAAATAGAAAACAGTTATTTTAAATAGTAAAAATATTTCAAAATGTTACTGTTTGTGCTGTATCTTGGATCAAACAAATGCAGGCTTGGTGAGCAGAAGAGACTTCTTTAAAAAAACATTAAAAATCTTACTGTTCTTTCCTGATTAAAGAATATTTTGATGTTTGTACTGTAAAACAAGAAACAAATACAATTTTTATTTTTATTAATTTTTTTTGCAATGCAACACTAAAAAAAACAAACTGGATTCCATCACATGAAGAAAGAGTCTCACTGCAAAGCTTTATTTCTCTCAATCTGTCAGATATCATGAGAATGAGTAATAAAGCAGTTGATGACAGAATCAGTTCCTCTTCTTCCTCTTGAGGGCCTTCCACTCTCCCTCCTGCGTGGCCAGACTGCCATACAGCTCCTTCACCTTCCTCTTCCTCTCCGAGTCCCTGAAGCACAAACACAAGAGCCGAGTCAGAGACTGAGGCGATGAAGCACGGTCACCGGACGGCCGCTCCTCATCAAACACTGACCTGCTCATCACGTCCTTCAGCTTCTCCCGGGCCAGGAACCGCGTGTCCTTCCGGATCTCCCTCAGCGCTCCCTTAAACTCCCGCTTGTACTTGTGCTGGAGCCGCTCGCGCTCCTTCTCCTCCTTCGTGTTCCCTCGCTTCTTCCCGTAATCCAGACTGCAGGAGAAACCAGAGCCAGGACTCGTTCGGTACATTAAAACATATCTCTTATAGTGTAATAATCATACTATTGTCCTGTAAGCAGCATTTAATAATCATGATAACAATATAATAAAATATTAACAGAATTGTAAAGTACCTGCCAAAAGTTTGGAAACATTACAATTATTAATGATTTTGAAGTAAATATCTTCTGCTCATCAAGGCTGAATTTATTGGATCAAAATAAAGTAAAAAAAAAACAGCAATATTGTGAAATATTACCAAAAAAAAAAAAGTTTTCAATTTTAATGGATTGTAAATGTAATGTGATGCAAAGCAGAATTGCTCCAGTTTTCAGTGTCACATGATTTTTTTTTTAGAAATCAAGAAACATTTCTGATTATTATTAATGTTGAAAACAATTGCTGCTTCATATTTTGTGTGGAAATGGTGATACAATATTTTTCAGGATTTTTTGATAAATATACAGTTTAATGAACAGCATTTATTTATATATTAAGTCAATTTGTTAATGCATTTATTAAATAGAAATCATTTTAAAGGTCTTCACTCACTTTTTATCACTTTCATGCATGATGAATAAAATTATTAATTACTGTCTATTTTTTTTTTTTTTTAAATCTTATACAAATGTTTGTGGTATCATTGTTTCCACAAAAATATTAAGAAGCAAAACTGTTTTTAAGGACAATATTTGGCTGAGATATGAGATATCTGAGGGTGCAAAAAAATCTAAATATTGAGAAAATCTCCTTTAAAGTTGTTCAAATGAAGTTCTTAGCAATGCATATTACTAATCAAAAATTAAGTTTTGATATATTTACTGTAGGAAATTTACAAAATATCTTCCTGGAACATGATCTTAATATCCTAATGATTTTTGGCATAAAAGAAAAATGGATAATTTTGACCCAAACAATGTATTTTTGGCTATTGTGCTGCAGGGTCACAGATATAGTGCTATCAGACTGTCGAGGACAGAACTGTGTCAGAATGAAGTGATTCTCGTTCATGTTTCACTCACATCTGCACTATTTTCGGTGTGAAGAGCTTCAGCGGGATGGGTTTCTTCTTCTTGAACAGCAGAGGTGCATGCTGGGAAGGCTTCTCAGGAATGGCGTCTAAGACCTCCCTGTGAAGATCCTGCACACAAACACATCAGAATGAATGGTAACGCGCTGGTAACTGAAGCGGGGGGGTAACGCAGATACTGAACCTGGATAGGGGCGGGGTAACTCTGGACAGGAAGATGCTTGAGAAGCAGCGCTCTGATTGGCTGGAAGATGTGAGCGTATGAGGGCAGGTCTTTATAGAGCGACGTGCATCTCTTCACCAGATCCAGACAGGAATCAATGAGCGACAGCCTGACGCACAAACACAGCAGACGCTTGTCAATCACTGGCCAGGCATGTTGATCACTACACAACACTTTACTTCAAGCATTTATATATAGTGCAGCACATGCATTAATTATGCCTTGTAATAAATGCATCGTATGATCTCATGTTTTCTTTCTTTTCTCAATAATTGTAACCACATCATAATAAACCTATTCATTTTTACACCTTTAGAAAGTGTAATGCATTAAAATACATGACAAATGACATATTTCAGATATAATGCATTATTTAGATTATGAACACCTATAATAATGCATTTTATATTAAGGCTTCAAGAAATGTGTTACCAAACCTTTCATTCACAAGGGTGATTTAAACTGCTTTACATAAGAGTTATTAAAAATAGTCATAAAAGGTGCAATAAAAAGAAATATAAATAAAGCAAGAAATAAATAGAGATTTAAAATGTATTAAAAAGAAGAAACAACAGAAATACAAAGATCATTCAATAATGTAATCAGTAACTGGTGTGTGTGTGTGTGTGTGTGTGTGTGTGTGTGTGTGTGTGTGAGTGTGTGTGTGAGAGTGTGTGTGTGTGTGTGTGTGTGTGTGTGTGTGTCTGTGTGTGTATAAGTGCGTGCGTGTGTGTATATAAGTGTGTATAAGTGCGTGTGTGTGTGTATATAAGTGCGTGTGTGTGCGTATAAGTGTGTGTGTATATAAGTGTGTGTGTGTGTATAAGTGTGTATAAGTGCGTGCATGTGTATATAAGTGTGTATAAGTGCGTGCGTGTGTATAAGTGCGTGCATGTGTGTGTGTATATAAGTGTGTATAAGTGCGTGCGTGTGTGTGTGTATATAAGTGTGTATAAGTGCGTGCGTGTGTGTGTATAAGTGTGTATAAGTGCGTGCATGTGTGTGTGTATAAGTGCGTATGTGTGCATGTGTATAAGTGTGTGTGTATATAAGTGCGTGTGTATAAGTGCATGTGCGTGTGTGTATAAGTGTGTATGTGTGTGTATATAAGTGT
Organism: Tor tambroides; assembly: GCA_021397915.2. Taxonomy (NCBI): domain Eukaryota; kingdom Metazoa; phylum Chordata; class Actinopteri; order Cypriniformes; family Cyprinidae; genus Tor; species Tor tambroides. The sequence continues at coordinate 1,625 of JAFVLL020038441.1, read as the reverse complement.
GTGTGTGTATAAATGTGTGTGCGTATAAGTGTGTGTGTGTGTGTGTGTGTGTATAAGTGTGTATAAGTGTGTGTGTGTGTGTATAAGTACCTGTAGTGGTCTCTCTCCTCTGGACTCTGGGCTGGGATTCTGTGAGCGGTTTGCAGTGAAATGGGTTTCCTGTTCCAGGTGTGAGACGTGTTTGGATCCTTCAGAACCAGCAGCTCACAGCTCTTCCCCTGCCGTCTGAACGGACTCACCACCGTATAACCTACACACACACACACACAACAGTCAGAACGAGAGTTAATGACAGCATGAGACACACACACACACACACACAAAACGGGCAGAACGAGAGTTAATGACAGCATGAGAGACACACACACACACACACACACACACACACTAGGGATGCAAAATATTATCCGGCCGATAATGGCTTTAAATGTAAATATCGCCATCGGCCCGATATGAACAATTATGCCGATATGTCTTGCCGATAAGAGGAATACATTAACTCTCATGTGCTCAGGGTGTGCTGGTGATTAGATCACGTCAGCAGTGTGACTCATTCTTGAAGCAAAGTTGTGTCTGAATGGTGATTAGATTCACTCTTTTGGATGCTGCATTTAATCTGAGAATGCAGGTACAGAATGAGGCGTTCGGTGTGTGACAGAGTAAACAGTAACAGCCTCCTCCGGGTCCTAACGCCCGCTCAGTAAGGAGTTTTAATCTGTAGGGGGCGCTATCATTGTGTTTCTGATTAAATAAAGCTGTAATTGATGCCATAAAATCATGAGTCTGTTTTGATTTAAAGGTCAGAAGCTATAGCTTACATGAATTAAAAGTCACAGACATGACACTTGTAAATTAAATAATTATATATATATATATATATACTGATTTATTAATTAATGTTACATTTTTTAAATTATGAACTCAAAGATTTTCAGAATTTTTACAACTCTTTTGTTTTAGACTATCTACAAATGTTAAATCTTAAAATGTTAAGGTTACTACTGCATTTTTTTCTAAAAAACTTTTAAAGCAGCGATTTAAAAATATAAAAGTTTATTAAATTATTATTAAATTTTCAAATCTTCAATGTACTGTCATTATACAAGAACTTTAGTACTGTTTTAATTCTAACAAATAATTCTTGTTGATAACTAACCTAAAAATAATTTGCTTATAATTTCCACACAGGAGAGACTTGGTGTTGTTTGCAAATAAAAGGAAATATATCGGTATCGGCATCAGCTATCGGCCAAAATGAGTTGAAAAATATCGGCATATCGGATATCGGCAAAAATCCAATATCGTGCATCCCTAACACACACAGTGGTCACGTGAGCATGATGGGACAGCCGTTCAGAATCAAACTCTCAGAGTGAACGTGTGAATACAGTAATGCCTCTGAGCAGACAGGAAACACCCAGATTCCTCTTCCTGTTTCCATACGAGCAGCTCGTTATGTTTGATCAGATGATGGAAAATCTCACTGGATGCTTGAGAATGCAGAAAATTTCCCATCAGAGGCAGACATGACGCTCCACCCCAACATACCAGATCACACCACAGACACAGATTCCTGCTGCTCACGTCAACACTCACACACACACGCACAGACACACACACACACA